>JASANE010015094.1:0-83989 GCA_030248225.1 Trileptium ribeirensis
TATGTATAATTTTTTCTTCGTTCAGTTACGTATTGCTTCTATTATTATTATTACAGGAAACACAGATTTTACATACGTACCCGTAGACAAAACATAACTGAAAGAGTATACACGTTAAACAGACACTGACAACATTGGGAAACATAAGACAGTTTATTTTTTAATATGCAATTTTATACAAAACTTTCATATATCGAGACACTATAACATAAACGTTCCATAGTCCGTTCATGGTCTACCCTTTTATGCGGGAAGGTGTTAACAGCATCTTTTCGGACCAAAAAATCTCGATTGTATTTGTACCAAAGTTTTTTACTGCGCATGTGGCCTCGAATAGTGCGCTGTTAACATTGGTAACATACGCGATTAACCATTTGTACCGGCAGACCAAAAATTACATCCCTACTCTGGGCTGTACCTTAAAGTAAATACATTTGTTGGCATCTATGACATGAGTGCGGCCGTCAGTATTCATGTGCCCTTTTCGCAATAACACTGCAGAACCAATAGTCATGTACGACAACTATTTTAATATTTTCAACACAAAATATAATTATACAAGAATAAGTGTAAAATGAACAGCCTACAGCAAGCACACACATGGTTACAGCTAATCAAAAATTCAACTATTTTGTTTGCATGGATTACAGTTATGTCGCCCTTTTGCTTCATCTAAAGGCATATGATTTCAAAAGTAAACTGTATTACAACAGGTATAATTGGCCACACCAGCATTATTTACAAACACTTCTTGGTTAGTGTCTAAACAAGTATCTTATAGCCAATGCACAGGTGTTTCTGCAGATATGCTTATTTTCGGCCTATCATGATAGGTTATTAGTTTCTGGAAATATCTACACAGCGGTATTCACACCAACGGCCACAGGCTCTACGCTGACTTCTTCTCTAACCACTGAATTACTCAGTTGACATATTGCTAACTACGGTATAAAGTGTATTACAACGCTGAAATATATCGCCGCACTCCAGATGTCTTTCGTATAACAATGCTAAACCAGTATATATTTGGAAGGGATCATCAGTTTATTTAGGTCCAAGCAGTTAGAATTGCTTGGGATTTCTCAAATTTTAGGTAGCGCTTTTACGGAATTGAATCCATGAAAACTTTGTGCTAGAAGCAATATATCACTGCTGAAAATTTCAATTCGGGATTTATTTACGGACGAAACTGTCACATTTGACTCGTGCCATTTTCCAATGGTGATCAGAATATAGTTTTTTTTGTTTTTAATCTATTCCAATTTGATCACGCTGGCAGTGTAATGCAAGTTAAGGCGTGTTCACACGCTCATCTTTTTGCTCAAATTTTGATCAAAATTTTAGCTCAAATTTTTATCAAAATTTGAAAGCAGCTTTTATGCGTATTTGCAAGCTTGAACGTCAGAACACTGTTCAACCTTTTAATGAATATTCCTGTAGCAAATTATGAACGAGGTGTATTACCTGAAAAAGTTTGAGCTCAAAATTTTGATCTCAAATTTTTAAATATCGCAATTTTCATTTAAAAATCACTGTCAAATTTTGATCAAAATTTGATCAAATTTTGAGCTCCAATTTTGAGCTCAAAATTTGAGCAAAAAGTTTGAGCGTGTGAACACGCCTTTTGATCTCGAATTTTGAAATATCGCAATTTTCACTTAAAAATCACTGTCAAATTTTGATCAAAATTTGATCAGATTTTGAGCTCCAATTTTGAGCTCAAAATTTGAGCAAAAAGTTTGAGCGTGTGAACACGCCTTTAGAGTGACAATGAGCAATTTGACAAAAAGAAAATTTCAGCGCGCAATAGATTACTAATATGTCTAATCAGCCGAAAGTGTCATAATCTGCAAAATAAAGGCGTGTTCACACGCTCAAACTTTTTGCTCAAATTTTGATCAAACTTTTAAAGCATCTTTTTTGCATTTTTGATAACTTTGAATGTGTGAACACTGTTCAGACTTTTCAAGGATATTCCAGTAACCAATAGCCAACAAGATTCATTACTTGACAAAGTTTGAGCTCAAATTTTGTTCTCAAATTCTGACATATCGCAATTTTTCGGTAAAAATTACCGTCAAATTTTGATCAAAATTTGATCCAATTTTGAGCCCAAATTTTGAGCTCAAAATTTGAGCAAAAAGTTTAAGCGTGTGAACACGCCTTAAGCAGTAGCTATTAGTTTGTAATATTATTAATGTATTCCATTGCAGCATTATACCAGGTTAAATCAAATCAAATATCTTATAACCAACCATCCTGAGGCATGATGGTGACAAATACATGGAGATGATTTTATAGAAATTATATATATGTACATATATATATATGTATATATATATGTATATATACATATATATCAAAAACGGTATTACGAATTATCCGTTTTGTTGGTATTTTTTGTTGAAATCAGGGCGATCCTGGCAAAGATGGTGATGTTGGTATGCCAGGACAGAAGGGTAGCGACGGCCCAAAGGTTAGTTCATTTTTGACTCTGGCAAAATATCCAGCTTAATATATTAACAGATTGAGAAAGGCAACTTTCGAGCATTTCTTCTCATTTACTCGGTTTAAATCAGTATTTTGTTTTACAGTGGCATTACTTGAAAAAAATCATTTGGGTGCCGCTATATTAAAGCTGTTTAAATCTTTAAATGGCAATAGTGTAATAAGTAAGTCAAAACAGTTGTGAAGCCATCCAATGAGTTAATAAGAAACTTCATAATGTTTTCTGTGAAACTTCATTCG
Source organism: Trileptium ribeirensis (assembly GCA_030248225.1). NCBI lineage: Eukaryota > Metazoa > Nematoda > Enoplea > Enoplida > Thoracostomopsidae > Trileptium > Trileptium ribeirensis. The sequence continues at coordinate 2,749 of JASANE010015094.1, forward strand.
AAATGGTTCGTATATAACAAAATATTGTTAATTATGATTTATTAGTCGGCACGGTGATGCATAACATCAGGTTTGGCTAGTAACATAGCTTATTTTTGGATACACGCCTATGGCGTGCAATCTTCAGTCAATGGTTTACCAATTACCGACAAATATCGACACTGTAAAATTATTTTTGTAATCATTGTTTTACGTATTTAGTAGCGCACTATATGATGTAAAATATGCAAGAACCTTGTGGAATGCACAGTCGAACATCCGGTATGACTGAGGAGTTAACAACGCCACATACCGTCAACAACAATCAAGCTGTACTCACAAGCTAGAACAATTTGCGATCATCTGACCCTTCAACTAAAATAAAATCCTTCTTAATTGAGACGACAAAACTGGAGCTGAAACTAGATGTTGGGCTGAGACCGTCGCGTTTAGTGATACTCTTTTAAATGGTTAAAGAATCAAACCATGAATAATTACGGTTGTATTAAGTGAAACCAATAACTATTAGTGAACACAATGTATAGAAGTCAATCATTCGTAAATTGGACTATTGCTTGAAAAGATAAAAACGAAGACAACAGCATCTGGTCCATTGTGGTCGGGCAAATATTTTCGTTCCTTATTTTGTGGCGGCAACTCGTCTATGTTGTTCTTCGTTCAGTTACGTATTGCTCAAGGTGAACAAATACAAATCAATTTATAAAGGCTTTGCACTGACTAAAAAGCGGAACCTAGACAGAGCTTTAGGGGTAGAGTACTACAGATATATATTTGTAGAGACACGACACTTTAAGCTAGTTGTATTCATTCATCTTGAAAAATTCAATGCAAAATCTTCAAGAACAAATACAAATCAATTTATAAAGGCTTTGCACTGACTAAAAAGCGGAACCTAAACAAGATTTCAGGATACAGATTTTATATATATTTGTCGAGATCCGAAACTTAAGCTCTTTCTTCCTTCATTCATCTTGAAAAATTCAATGCAAAATCTTCAAGAACAAATACAAATCAATTTATAAAGGCTTTGCACTGACTAAAAAGCGGAACCTAAACAAGATTTCAGGATACAGATTTTATATATATTTGTCGAGACACGACACTTAAGCTAGTTGTATTTATTCACCTTGAAAACAATTCTATGCAAAATTTAAGAAATTAATTTATAAAGGCTTTGCACTGACAAAAACAAAACACAACTTTCAGAATTTCAACACCACAGACACCCCAAACAAGAACAAATATACAAATCAATTTATAAAGGCTTTGCACTGACTAAAAAGCAGAACCTAGACAAGATTTCAGGGTAAAGATTATAGATATATATTTGTAGACACACACTAACTTATATATCAATTTGTCAGATCCGAAAAATACAAATCAATTTAAAGGCTTTGCACTATAAAACATAAGCTTTTAGATATATATTTTCACTTAAGCTATTCGTCCTTGAAAACTTTCTATGCAAAATCTTCAAGAACAAATACAAATCAATTTATAAAGGCTTTGCACTGACTAAAAAGCGGAACCTAGACAAGCTTTCAGGGTAAAGATTATAGATATATATTTGTCGAGACCCGACACATAAGCTAGTTGTATTTATTCACCTTGAAAACTTTCTATGCAAAATCTTCAAGAACAAATACAAATCAATTTATAAAGGCTTTGCACTGACTAAAAAGCGGAACCTAGACAAGCTTTCAGGGTAAAGATTATAGATATATATTTGTCGAGACACGACACTTAAGCTAGTTGTATTTATTCACCTTGAAAACTTTCTATGCAAAATCTTCAAGAACAAATACAAATCAATTTATAAAGGCTTTGCACTGACTAAAAAGCGGAACCTAGAGAAGGTTTGAGGGGTAAAGATTATAGATATATATTTGTCGAGACACGACACTTAAGCTAGTTGTATTTATTCACCTTGAAAACTTTCTATGCAAAATCTTCAAGAACAAATACAAATCAATTTATAAAGGCTTTGCACTGACTAAAAAGCGGAACCTAAACAAGATTTCAGGATACAGATTTTATATATATTTGTCGAGATCCGAAACTTAAGCTCTTTCTTCGTTCATTCATCTTGAAAAATTCAATGCAAAATCTTCAAGAACAAATACAAATCAATTTATAAAGGCTTTACACTGACTAAAAAGCGGAACCTAGACAAGCTTTCAGGGTAAAGATTATAGATATATATTTGTCGAGACACGACACTTAAGCTAGTTGTATTTATTCACCTTGAAAACTTTCTATGCAAAATCTTCAAGAACAAATACAAATCAATTTATAAAGGCTTTGCACTGACTAAAAAGCGGAACCTAAACAAGATTTCAGGGTAAAGATTCTAGATATATATTTTGTAGAGACACGACAATTAAGCTAGTTGTATTTATTCATCTTGAAAATTTTCTATCCAAAATCTTCAAGAACAAATACAAATCAATTTATAAAGGCTTTACACTGACTAAAAAGCGGAACCTAGACAAGCTTTCAGGGTAAAGATTATAAATATATATTTGTAGAACCGACACTTAAGCTAGTTGTATTTATTCACCTTGAAAACTTTCTGCAAAATCTTCAAGAACAAATACAAATCAATTTATAAAGGCTTTGCACTGACTAAAAAGCGGAACCTAAACAAGCTTTCAGGGTAAAGATTCTAGATATATATTTGTCGAGACACGACACTTAAGCTAGTTGTATTTATTCACCTTAAAAATTTTCTATGCAAAATCTTCAAGAACAAATACAAATCAATTTATAAAGGCTTTACACTGATTAAAAAGCGGAACCTAGACAAGCTTTTCAGGGTAAAGATTATAGATATATATTTGTTGAGACACGACACTTAAGCTAGTTGTATTTATTCACCTTGAAAACTTTCTATGCAAAATCTTCAAGAACAAATACAAAATAATTTATAAAGGCTTTGCATTGGCTTAAAAGCGGAACCTAGACAAGCTTTTAGGGTAAAGATTATAGATATATATTTGTCGAGACACGACACTTCAGCTGGTTGTATTTATTCACCTTGAAAACTTTCTATGCAAAATCTTTAAGAACAAATACAAATCAATTTATAAAGGCTTTACACTGACTAAAAAGCGGAACCTAGACAAGATTTCAGGGTAAAGATTATAGATATATATTTGTCGAGACACGACACTTAAGCTAGTTGTATTTATTCACCTTGAAAACTTTCTATGCAAAATCTTCAAGAACAAATACAAATCAATTTATAAAGGCTTTGCACTGACTAAAAAGCGGAACCTAGACAAGCTTTCAGGGTAAAGATTATAGATATATATTTGTCGAGACACGACACTTAAGCTAGTTGTATTTATTCACCTTGAAAACTTTCTATGCAAAATCTTCAAGAACAAATACAAATCAATTTATAAAGGCTTTGCACTGACTAAAAAGCGGAACCTAGACAAGCTTTCAGGGTAAAGATTATAGATATATATTTGTCGAGACCCGACACATAAGCTAGTTGTATTTATTCACCTTGAAAACTTTCTATGCAAAATCTTCAAGAACAAATACAAATCAATTTATAAAGGCTTTGCACTGACTAAAAAGCGGAACCTAAACAAGATTTCAGGATACAGATTTTATATATACTTGTCGAGATCCGAAACTTAAGCTCTTTCTTCGATCATTCATCTTGAAAAATTCAATGCAAAATCTTCAAGAACAAATACAAATCAATTTATAAAGGCTTTACACTGACTAAAAAGCGGAACCTAGACAAGCTTTCAGGGTAAAGATTATAGATATATATTTGTCGAGACACGACACTTAAGCTAGTTGTATTTATTCACCTTGAAAACTTTCTATGCAAAATCTTCAAGAACAAATACAAATCAATTTATAAAGGCTTTGCACTGACTAAAAAGCGGAACCAAACAAGCTTTCAGGGTAAAGATTATAGATATATGTTTGTCGAGACACGACACTTAAGCTAGTTGTATTTATTCACCTTGAAAACTTTCTATGCAAAATCTTCAAGAACAAATACAAATCAATTTATAAAGGCTTTGCACTGACTAAAAAGCGGAACCTAGACAAGCTTTCAGGGTAAAGATTATAGATATATATTTGTCGAGACACGACACTTAAGCTAGTTGTATTTATTCACCTTGAAAACTTTCTATGCAAAATCTTCAAGAACAAATACAAATCAATTTATAAAGGCTTTGCACTGACTAAAAAGCGGAACCTAGACAACCTTACAGCGTAAAGAATATAGATATATATAAGTAGAGACACGAAACATAAGCTAGAAGTATATATTAACCTTGAAAACTTTCTATGCAAAATCTTCAAGAACAAATACAAATCAATTTATAAAGGCTTTGCACTGACTAAAAAGCGGAACCTAGACAAGCTTTCAGGGTAAAGATTATAGATATATATTTGTCGAGACACGACACTTAAGCTAGTTGTATTTATTCACCTTGAAAACTTTCTATGCAAAATCTTCAAGAACAAATACAAATCAATTTATAAAGGCTTTGCACTGACTAAAAAGCGGAACCTAGACAAGCTTTCAGGGTAAAGATTATAGATATATATTTGTCGAGACACGACACTTAAGCTAGTTGTATTTATTCACCTTGAAAACTTTCTATGCAAAATCTTCAAGAACAAATACAAATCAATTTATAAAGGCTTTGCACTGACTAAAAAGCGGAACCTAGACAAGCTTTCAGGGTAAAGATTATAGATATATATTTGTCGAGACACGACACTTAAGCTAGTTGTATTTATTCACCTTGAAAACTTTCTATGCAAAATCTTCAAGAACAAATACAAATCAATTTATAAAGGCTTTGCACTGACTAAAAAGCGGAACCTAGACAAGCTTTAGGGTAAAGATTATAGATATATATTTGTCGAGACACGACACTTAAGCTAGTTGTATTTATTCACCTTGAAAACTTTCTATGCAAAATCTTCAAGAACAAATACAAATCAATTTATAAAGGCTTTGCACTGACTAAAAAGCGGAACCTAGACAAGCTTTCAGGGTAAAGATTATAGATATATAGATGTCGAGACACGACACTTAGGCTCGTTGTCTTCTTCACCTTGAAAATTTTTATGCAAAATCTTCAAAATTCTCTTTTGGCTTTGCCGCGCGGCTGCGCTTTCGGGGTTTGTATATATTTGTCGAGACCCGACACATAAGCTAGTTGTATTTATTCACCTTGAAAACTTTCTATGCAAAATCTTCAAGAACAAATACAAATCAATTTATAAAGGCTTTGCACTGACTAAAAAGCGGAACCTAGACAAGCTTTCAGGGTAAAGATTATAGATATATATTTGTCGAGACCCGACACATAAGCTAGTTGTATTTATTCACCTTCAAAACTTTCTTATGCAGAATCTTCAAAGAACAAATACAAATCAATTTATAAAGGCTTTGCACTGACTAAAAAGCGGAACCTAGACAAGCTTTAGGGTAAAGATTATAGATATATATTTGTCGAGACACGACACATAAGCTAGTTGTATTTATTCACCTTGAAAACTTCTATCCAAAATCTTCAAGAACAAATACAAATCAATTTATAAAGGCTTTGCACTGACTAAAAAGCGGAACCTAAACAAGCTTTCAGGGTAAAGATTATAGTATATATTTGTTTAGAACTTAAAAACTAAGTTATTTCTTTTTGATCATTCATCTTGAAAACATTCTATGCAAAATCTTCAAGAACAAATACAAATCAATTTATAAAGGCTTTACACTAACTAAAAAGCGGAACCTAGACAAGCTTTCAGGGTAAAGATTATAGATATATATTTGTCGAGACACGACACTTAAGCTAGTTGTATTTATTCACCTTGAAAACTTTCTATGCAAAATCTTCAAGAACAAATACAAATCAATTTATAAAGGCTTTGCACTGACTAAAAAGCGGAACCTAGACAAGCTTTCAGGGTAAGAAGATTATAGATATATTGTTGTCGAGACACGACAATTAAGCTAGTTGTATTTATTCATCTTGAAAACTTTCTATCCAAAATCTTCAAGAACAAATACAAATCAATTTATAAAGGCTTTACACTGACTAAAAAGCGGAACCTAGACAAGCTTTCAGGGTAAAGATTATAGATATATATTGTCGAGACACGAGCACATAAGCTAGTTGTATTTATTCGCCTTGAAAATTTACTATGCAAAATCTTCAAGAACAAATACAAATAAATTTATAAAGGCTTTGCACTGACTAAAAAGCGGAACCTAGACAAGCTTTCAGGGTAAAGATTATAGATATATATTTGTCGAGACCCGACACATAAGCTAGTTGTATTTATTCACCTTGAAAACTTTCTATGCAAAATCTTCGAAACAAATACGAATCAATTTATAAAGGCTTTGCACTGACTAAATAGCGGAACCTCAAGCTTTCAGGGTAAAGATTTTAGATATATATTTGTCGAGACACGACACTTAAGCTAGTTGTATTTATTCACCTTGAAAACTTTCTATGCAAAATCTTCAAGAACAAATACAAATCAATTTATAAAGGTTTTACACTGACTAAAAAGCGGAACCTAGACAAGCTTTTAGGGTAAAGATTATAGATATATATTTATCGAGACCCGGCACATAAGCTAGTTGTATTTATTCCCTTGAAAAGTTATCTGCAAAATCTTTGAACGAATGTCTGTCTATAAACTCAGAGGAAATCGGTTGCAACCGAGACATTTGATGAACCTAGTATGGATTCGCCTCTGCATAAACATACAACCAAACGCGGGTCTCGAGGAGGATGCGAGAGGGAGGCGCGATAAATCAGTATTCAGGAAGGATAGAAAGAGAGAGCGGAGAAGAATTTTAGAAAATTCTGCTGGCGGAAAAAAGTGAGAAGCCTGGATGGTCACACTTCGGTCAACGACGACCCAAACTGTGATTGTCTGAAATGTACAGCGGGCATAGATAAGGAATAGTAGTCGCATCCAACAAATTATCCAGTTTAGTGAAAGCAAAGTATGGGATATTTTGTTATTGGCAGAAGTCACTTCAAGGGACACTGAATCCTGTGGATAGGCAAAAATCAAAATTAATGGGCTATCATTTACTCTACACACACATCAATTGCGCTCCATGGCCGGGCTCTAGATGCCTGGCTGAAATCTGGATCAGTAAAGCAAGTCGGCGAACGGACCACATCGGCAAAATTGGAAAACTACGCCTGGTCGCTTTTTATGAACCACTGTGGAATCATGGAGAGCTGGCGATGGATAGCTTCCGCGCAGAACTGGAAGGCCAATTGGCATTGTCCAGCAAGTAAGAAACATTGCTAATGGGTAGAGACATCAATGCCACGATAGGCCCAGCGCCAAGCACGGACAACCACGGCCTGACTAGAGGCAAATATGGGCTGGGAATAACAAATGCGGCCGGAGACGACCTTATAAGGTGGTGCAACGAAAATGGTCTGGTTCGAGCGAACAGCTCCTCAAATCACAAGCTTCGTTGAACGTGGTACCGTAGAGCACTGCGACAGTGGTTTGAACTGGATGGTTGATATGTAGAGCGGAACAAAGACACGGGTTCACGCGGTCAATCAAGACAGAGAGGGTCGACGCCTTTTCGGACCATAGACCGAAAAGGATACTAATAAACCCGGCGGCAATGGGCAAGGGACGACCAGTTCACTAGTCATCACGCCGAACTACTGGACAGGTGAATCGGGAATAGCTGCGTGATGACCAAGTTGGGGCCCAATTTAGAGAAGCGACTTAGCGAAATTGAGAACCTACGGATATGGGCTGACACTCAGTAGGGGATCAACTAGTGGATGTTGCAGAAGAAATTTGCGGTCTGTGGGAAAAGCCAGTGACGTCCCCATAGTTGGTGGGAAAATATGAGGAATGTCAACAATTGAGAAGCAACATCAACGAAATAATTGAAGAACGGCGGTAGGAACAACAACTGCATGGCAATAATGCCATCATGATGATCCAAATCCGTACCCGGCTCAAACAAGCAACGAGAATCTACAAAAACCAATTAAAACCGTGGAGAAACAATGGTGGGAGTCAACGATAACCGATTACAAAACGGCGCAACAGCGGGATGACACGGGAACAATGTATACTCTTTTAAAAAAATCGGAGGGCGGAGCATCAACGCCGGACGGATCGACCATTTGAAGGCACGGAAATATAAGGCGCACTTCGAGATGGTCACGAGCGAAAGACACGAGGTAGATCCAGAGACGGTTAACGCGGCTGTGGAGGCAGTGGGGAATACACGAAGAACAAGGAAAGCTCGGGACGCCTGCCGGGTTCTAAAGGAGAGTCTTTCTGTAGAGGAGATCATGCCATAATGGACAAAGGTCAAGGAATCGGCCCCGGGCAAAGATGGCGCCAGAATGACCTTCAAAATTACCAAGAGCGCGTCGGAAAGTGTCAAAAGGTCCGTCATCGAGACAGATGTTCCGCTCACGAGCCGATAACTGGCCAGCCGGGACAAAGGTTAGTCTGGTGATACAGTTGCCTAAGAAAAGAGGCCAGAGAAACATCAACAATTATCGCGGTGTCTGTTTTCTTCCTATGATCAGCCGTATACTTGCCAAAGTATTGGCCACGAGGATAAAAGAATGGGCAGAATATATGGGCCTAATGGATAAGAATCAAAATGGGTTTAAAAGCGGAAGATCTACTGCGGATGCAAACCGAATGTTCGTGCGAATGCAAGAAGAAGGCAGTTACCGAAGGAAATGCCTGGTTAGACAGGGAAGTCCACTGGGCAAGTCTGACCAAGACCCAGTACCGAGACTGTCGGACCTACGAAAGGCTCCTAAGCGTAAGCCTAAACCTAAGCCTAAGCCTTTATCCAAGGGTCAACAGACCGGTATTGTGTTCTCTATTGGCTAGGTATGGAATGAAGGGCAACATACTGCATGTCATCCAAGACCTGACGGACCACTGAGTACAAGGTAAGAGGGATCGGTGAAGTAAGCACATCCTGGATACCACAAAGGGGCCTAAGTGAGGGGTGCCCAACATCTCCAATCTTATTCAATATATATCACCAAGCGGTTATAAGGCAGGGAGAGCAACGCCGAGAACAACAAGCTGCCTCCGTCGGGAAGAAAACTGGTATCGAGTGCAAATGGATTCCAGGCTCGAGCTTATCTCCGCATAAACACCCGGACTGTCATGAGACGTTGGATCAATGACGACACGATAATCATGGGCACCAGGGCGGAGATCGATGACGGGGTGAAGGCCATGAAAGATGCCATGAGTAACTGGGAAGAAAGAAACAATGACGCCAAGGAAGAATCTCTTGAATTCGACAGCAACGAAAAGCAACGAGATCCGAATGCTCGGATTTTGGCTGGGTTGGAAACAGGATTTGAAATAGAGGGTAAAAAGAGCTTCGAACTGCTGGTTCCGGGTAAACAAGCGCCTAAAGCATAACCGCCTGCCGAGACGAGGTCAAGCAAAAAATGTTCGAAACCTGCTTCGAGAGCACAATGTTCTTCGACCGCCACGTGAGGAACTGGCAAATCGGCGAAATGAAGGTGATGCAGTCGGCGGTGGACAAGGCATTTCGATACATATGGAGTAATAAGAGAGCACCTCCGCTCAAACAGATGGAACACGAGAGTGAAAACATGTGGGACGTCCGACAGGAGCTGAGGGCGGACACAATAAGGAAGCAAAATTGAGGAAACGGCACTCCAAAGGATCGGTCACCTTCTCCGCATGAACAATAACAGACCCACAAAGCAAGTCGTGTTAGGATGGAGCCCGCTATTAGAGGGAGTGACGCATATATCGTCAAAGTACAGAAACACCGTGGCATGCTGGAGGAGATTGTTGAAAGAAGCAAACGTCCATGCCCATAGGGTAGACAATCCCGCGGTGCAAAAAAAGAAATAGCGTGCGATCATAGACGGCTGAATGAAGCACATCCGGGCTTGGGAAGAAGGGCAAAGGAAGCAGGGCGGAGGAGCATCAGCAATTACGAGAAGCCAATGGCAGCCACTGGATAGAGATAAGCGAGGTTGACATGCCGATGGCAGAACTGTGGGAAACTATGCAAATCGAAGGCGGGTCTGGCTATCCACACGAAAAGGATGCACCGAACGACGGAGGAGACGGTCGTCCACACGTGCGGAAACTGCGGTGAATCCTTTCAGCAACAGGCGAACTTGAAAAATCATGTAAAATCGCGTCAGTCGTTCAGAGCAGCAAGTTCAGCAGGCAAAGTCGTATGCCCAACATGCAACGCCGAAATAGGGAAGGCATATGCGGCTCGACACAGAAGGTCTTGTGCGGAAAGAGCTAGAAGGAAAGGCCGAATACCGCCAGAACCCCCACCGCAACCGGAACAGGAGTCCGGAGTATTCCTCCGTGCCAGTACAGAGGGAAAAGGAAACAGTGTACAATCTGCGGGGGATTTTTTGCCGCTACAAATGTGGCGCGGCATCGGAACAGTTGCAACCAATAATCCCTCATCGTTGGGAATAGGCTGTCTAGTCTAGTCTAGATACGCCTTTCCAATGTCGTGCACCCCAAACCGGGTGTAGAGGCGTAAAAGCGCAGAGGCTTTGGGGTGCACAGGTGTACGAGGTGATCTGCCTAGTCAAGTCAAGTCCAGTCAAAATACGCCTTTCCAAGCATTGTCGCAGTGTGAGTATCTGGTCCACGCAGCCACGATGTACTTACATGATTGTCTAGCAGTGACGTTTCATAAAGAAGTGTTAATCTTCGTTTTATGACATCAGAATTTTTCCGGCAATGAATAGCAGAGTAATTCCACGATAATTCATGCAGTATGCTGGGTCACGCTTCTTAAGGACTGGGACAATAACACCTTCCACAAATCCTGTGGTACAGTTATTTCTGTCCAAACAATCTCTATTAATAGTGATATTGCTGCGTAGCACCCTTCTTCTGCATTTATAATGGCTTCTGCGGCCAGTTCGCTGGTACCCTGAGTTTTCCTCAACTTAAATTTCTTTTTAGCAGTTTCTGCTTCTAGAAACGATGGTTGGGATTGATCCACCAACCCAGATTGCAGAAAGGGGCCGACCCATAGGAGTTATCTGTTAAATCTTACTTATTATTAGCATTACATGTAAATGTTATATAAATTAACATATAGCGTAAAGTCCGAAATTTACCATAACGAATAATGTATCAACAAGTCATAAACCAATTTATACATGACTTGTTAAGAAGCGCGAGCCTATAATTTTTTCATTTTAGTTACATAAGTATTAATGGTAGTAAAATAACATGCTTTTGTGGGGCAAAACGTCCGCGCAATAGAATAAGTACGAAATGTGCTTCAAACTGCTGTTTCTTATGGTTTAATGCATGTTTAAATTTTCGTGGATGCTTCTGAGATATTGCTGTGCGTATTCTTAGTTGTTTGATTTCCAAAAATTCAATACTAAAATTAGTTTCCGGATTTGCGTTATATCAGAAACATCGATGTATTTTACCAATTTTAAAGATGTTAACAAGGAGAAATCCACAAACTTACACCTAATATCTAGGAGAAAATACGTCCGAAATTGACCCAGATACGTAAATAAGATATCCACCGTGTTATGTGTAACTTCAGCATTGAAATTCTACAAATGCTGGTGCAGCTATCAAAGTCAAAGGTGCAGGTAAGCTTGTGATGTTGTTTAAGGAACAAGGTACTGTTAATAGTAGGTATAATTAGAATTTTCTGATATGATCTTTCCGATTTAAAGAATTTACTGGTCTTACACAGCGCGGTTCAGTAATACTCGACTAAACGGGAGCATGTAGTCGTCACTTAAATATGATATCTGTCTATTTCATAAAAGCAACCAACGAGGAACAAGTATGACAACGGGACTGTTCTTGCCTGTTACTGCTGTGAATTTTTTCTCTGAAGAAGAAAATATGTTTTTATACAAAACATAAACTTCCTGCTAGGACAAACTTGTAGAAAAGTAATTTCTTGTAATGCTTGCTGTTATTAACTACTTGCCTGTGAAAATTTTTAATATAAAAAACATAAATTGTAGATGGTATGCCGCGGCAGGGCAGTAATGCTCTTATTGTGATTCTGTGCATCAGCCCACCAGTAGTGCATTGTTTGTGCCATAGATAGACAGGTAGGTGATAAGATGAGTATAAGAACCTGATTGGTACACTATAGCTATTTTCACTACCCCAATTGTAAGTTCAGTTCTGCCTTGTAGTATACTTAGTTCTGCCCTGTAACTCAAATTATTGTAAGTTAAGTTCTGCCTTGTAGTTACAGTTCTGCCCTGTAACTCAAATTATGTCCATTTTCCTTATCTACTGTCTCTGTTCCAAAGAATTTCTTTCGAAAGTCCTTCAATTTCATACAGTTCATTATCAGGTAGTTCGCAGTTCCTCGCTCATGTCCACAGTGTGTGTATTAGTTATTGTCTCATAAACCTATTCTGTATAATGTGGATGGGACTTAATTATTTTGTGTCTTACAAAACGTAATTCATAATATAGCCCCAAATCTCTAATCATATGAAAAGAGCTGAGAATACTGCAAGTTTATAGGTGCAGTTAGTTTTGAATTAACATAGATTAATATAAAAAGAATCTAAATTTTCATATGTAGGCCAGATGCAGTGGATGCGAATTGGATAAAATGTTTCGCGACAGCGTATAATTATGGTTCACATAGATTCGGGCACATTTAGAAAAACTTGGGGAATGCTGGGTAATGTAGTTGTAGTCCTGTACAAAACGCTGTGCTATGGTCTTTGTAGACATTTTTTTACATTAAATTCACATATCCAAAGCCTTCCTGTTTGTTTATTTATTTTCAATAAATATATAGTAAAATTGCAGTCAAGATTAATTAAGGCAAGTAAAGACTATTCCTTTGTCATTTCACAAAGTTGCGTTGAAATAATGCGATGTCATTAAGAAAAAATACTTCCAGACAGGACATCTATACATTCTCATATGGTATACTTCTTATGAGCCAGTTTTTCAGTGTTTTGAAAAGAATGGAATCTGAAGGCTTTGCAAGACATCAGCTTTTATTCGTTGACAGAAAGCAGTGTTAGCATAAATATTCTGTAAAAGCATGGACTGTCCATGATACGTTTATTGTAACGGGACAGTGCACATACGGCGTCTTCTAGTGAAACAGTTGAATATCAACATCATGAGACCCGTATCTGTATTGACAAAGCCAAACTAACTGGGTGATTAATCTCAACCGTTGAGTTTGCCGTGCATTTATGAAGACTGGTGTTTCTTTTATTTGTTCTATCTCTTCGAGACACCAAGCGATCAGGTATTCAGCTCCTCAGAACATAAGCTTTCACATTTCCGTGCATAATATATTTCACTGCGTGAGTCGACTTAGCATCGTAGAATCATATTATTTGTTGTCACACCTCAAGTATCCATGGGGAGCGGTACATTATAACTTTAGAAATAAGAACAGTTTAGAGCGGGGGGTTCGGGGAACGGCAGCCCACCGACGTAGGCTTAAGATTAGTGTATGTCTCATATAAAGAGCTTAGTCTACGCTAAGACAAAGACTTAGGTTTAGTATATCGAGAGTGGCATGACCTGCATTTCATTTCCGCCCCTCAGAATTACTTGGGCCGTTGTGACTATAAATTTACTCGGAAAAGGCATTAAAACATTATTTCCTGCAGTAGGCACTAAAACAGACAATACATGGCAGGAAACAGAAAACTGTTATGAATTGAATGCATGTAAAGACTGTAAGAGAGGATAATTGTTTGTTAGTGTACACTTGGAGTAAAATTAACAAGTCAAAATCATCCTACCTGCATCAGATGACTCGGGTCGCATACCATGCGTCATATTCATTGGAACAATTACTGGTTGCATTACATTTGCCATATTCGTGCCTGGTGGTGAATCGGTCATATCTATGTCGCCTAAATAAATTGGTAGCTCCCATGTAATGATTTACAATCTCTGTTTTATAGATGTGGTACGATTTCGACATAGCAATAGCTATGAAATTAAAGTCACTTTATTATCTGATACTTCTACCAAATTATGCATGAGTAAACTTAAGCTGCGCCCCCTACCATCCCATTTTGACACTATCTACAAAACCCTGTTAGCGAACAAAAAATTCATTCTAACTGCCAAATCCAAATTCAAAAATTTCCGTTCGCGTTCGCGAACGCAGAGCGACTGATTGCAAAACGGTGTAATTTCTGTTCACTAACACGATGTACCTATTTGCTATTTGGCCACAAATTCGTTTCACAAAGCACAATGGGCAAATAGCATACCGCATTTTTTCGTTGCGCTAACACATTTCGTTTTATTATTGATAATACATGTAGTTAGCGAACTTATCATATAATGTGCTGGTGTTAAAATATTAAACGGTGGAATTTTCGTTCGATAATAAAATAAAAATTGCCAAATGATCATAAATATGTTAGTTAACGTTTTGAAGTTACTGTTAAGGGCAATTTTCTGTTACTTAACGTTTAGAACCCGATGCCCAAAACCCCAATTTTATGTTCTCTGTTATGTTGACGGATGGCTGGGACACTGAACAAGCAATCGCAAATCGCTAGTGACAAAAGGAGATGTTAGGGGCGCACCATAAGTTTACTCATGCATTACAAAACCTTCCAACAAGCAGTTACTGGACTATAAAATTCGTACTCTAATGCCCGCATACGTATAGTTTTAGCATGAATTTTAGTCACACACGCATCTGAAATAGTATTAATAAACTACACATTAAAAACTACTTAATTTGTAATGACCGAAAAACTAGTTAATGGGTAGCGCCTGTCTAGCTTTATGTAACCAGTTGCTTCACCATGTTTGCAATGACGTGAAATACTTTAGGAATATAATATCAGAGAAAGCTCTTTTGGGTTGTGTTGATTTTTCAACAAAGTTTGAGATCAGGCATTGTTGTCGTATGAATACTCAAGTTTCAGGCATGCAGTTTGTTTTATCACTTGTGTAAACATTAAAACAATTTTGCTTATCATGCCGTGGGTTATATTCTGCTTTAATATTAAATTCGTTATCTATTATAACTAAGAATAAAATTAATTTCACGTAAAGTAAACAATTATTGATTAACAACAATCAGTTCTCAAGTTTTCTAATCGAACAGAGTTATCGATCCCGTCTTGTCCATTTCTGATAGTTCAGCACAGTTGGCTGCAAATTCAAATCTTTGTACTATTAACATGATTGTGAAGCTTAAGTGGTTCAAATTCTTGTTGTCTCACTCGCTTGGACATGTTATAATTGTGCGTAGCATAGCTCTTTTAAAGAACAGAGGTGCACAGACATATGCGATGAAAAATACACTTAGCGTAAAATGTATGTTTATGACCATACATGAGCAAGCTCCGAAGTCCCAGGGGGATAGCGCTAGCTTCGGGGAGAGGTCCTCCACGAGGCGATCACCTGGTCGGGGAGGGTCGTCAGGGGAATAAATTTAGCATTTTTGAGACTAACAATTTATTTAAATTTCCCCTCAAGATTTTTGCTAATTTTTCTCCAACTCTTGCCAACGTTACTTCAATTTTTGCCAATTTCCATATTTTTCCTCATTTTTCCCGATTTTGCCTATATTTGCCAAAAAATTTCCGCGCGCCTTAGGCGCGCCGGCATGCCTTACTCTGTGAGGACGGTTAGGGGGTGCTATTGCAGCCCAGGGGGTACCGGCGACGCCTTGAGAGGGCGGAGTCCCGGCCAAGGGGAATTCATCTCCCTATGAGCATGTATAGTCATGACCTAATTACAATGCTGTAGCCGTCAAGCTGTACATTTACCAAGGCTCCTGCACGTTTGTATTTAATATGAGTTGAGAGTGTCAGAATATTTTATTCGCTGTTCAGGGTCCCAGCAATTACCAATTACTAAGTAGCGCTGAATTATGTGGCATTAACACGGCAATTAATATTCTAAAGTTTTACAACTTTATTTTATTCGAGGCCTTACGCACATGTCACCACTCAATAACCAAAATCCTTTTACTTTTGAATCAATTTAAATTGATAAATGCACATCGTTTTAAGGCGTTTGTTTTATAAAAAAGTTACTCAGTCCTCGGTATTTTTTCAATTGGATCTTGCTAAGTAAGGCTTATATCTTCCCTTAACTCCATAGCTCTTGCTTTGCTATCATTAAAGCGCTAAAAGGGATAGCTACACAAAAATTAATTTCCTACTTTAGTTAAATGTGAAGTTACTAATCAATTCTATGTCGGTGATCGAATACTTTCCAACCACCTAAAATCCTTTATGCTTTAGCAAAATTCGCCGCTAGAAATGGAGTTTAAGATATTCAAGCATTTAAATTTTCTAAAATTGTGTTTAAAATCACTTACAAGAAATAACAAATTCAGCCAGATTAGCATATAACTGAAGTGCAGTTAATGACACTATTGACATACCAAGCTTACGCAAACGCGGCGGTCGTTGTATATACCTTAAATCTATTTTTAATGCTAAGTCAAGAAACTGCAGCTCCTTGTGCCTCCTGACCCCGAAATGCTTCTTTTATGACTATTACAACAATATTCCATGCAATGTTTACTTGGAACAAGCTATCCACATAACACTTCATCAAATGTACTGTGCTACTATTCACTTTTTATGGTACCGGAGGCAGATTTTTTCAGAAGCAAACATTAATATAGCAATCAGTTACTGCTTCATTTCCTGAACTCATATACTCTTGCAAAAGTGCGTATTATGTAACACAATAGAAATCATAATGTGACTCAATTGTCACTAATAATTTCGACTCAAGTGGTTTACCATGAATTATTTTCACTTGTGTGCAATTGTATGGATATATGACAAAGTTTACTACGTATTCAGCTTAATGTAGGAGATCTACATAAATTATGACAGTTTGTCATTTGGTCACTTATGTTGACGAAGCTTTCATCGAACTTCTGTCTTAAATTACGTAAGAAATTTAAAAGTTCGTGCTCGCAGCAATACATGCTCAGTCCCTATAAGAATATTTTGTGTACGGTTTTTGCTTTGTCCTTATACTTACCATTGTCAGGATCGTCTACAACACTCGCCAGATCCGGCAGTAATTGCTCATCTGGTGTATTGCCTAAAATAAATATATCTAGTGCTGATACTGTTTATATTAATGTACAAAACTGAGGTTCCAATTTGTATGCATAGAGCTTAGTCAAGTAAACCAAACTACTTCTGTTCTCTTCGGTCGCTGGTTCAATAGACAGTGTTGATTTAGAGCATACATGCCGAAGCAGAGGTTCAGGAGGCTACCCTCCTTCGAATACGCTATTGGCATATTAATCTTACGTCTTTATGTAATCTTATAAGATTATCGGTGGCACTAAGTCCAGAAATTATAGTTATTTGAACCCGCCGCGTTAAGTATATTTTTCGCTGCTGCTTATTTTGCCCCTTTTTATTTTCCGATTAATATAACATCTGCCATGGGACCATGGGTGGCATCCGGAAAATGTATCTAAAAATCCGTCAAAAGTAATCTGCTACTATAAGCAGTGGCCTCGCCAAGATTTCACTGTAGGAGGGCAGGTCATGTTTCTCACTGTGAGGCATAGATGTCTATGACCGAGAGAGGTACTTTTCCCCACCAGAGTCGCGCGAGTAATTTGGTGAAAAGGGCGGCGCCTTGTATCAACGGGCAGGGCGCCGAATGCGCATAATTTTTTAAAGTCGACCCGCAAAAAAGTTTGCCATTAGTAGATCATTTTGCCGGTCTTTCAACTTACCATTATCATTATTGTCCACAACACCCGCTGAATCAGGAACTGGTTGCTCTTCTGGCGTATCGCCTAAAATTATTATAGCGATAACACTGCTTACGATTTCACTGTAGGGACCGTGTCACACTTTGCACTGTGATGCATAGCTGTCCAAATGAGGAGCAAAGTTGCGCCACAATCCCCCTCACAAAATTTAAAAAAATTAGGCAAAACTGAGGGTAAATTTGGTAAAAACTGCTGCTACGAATATGCAAAAAGAGGTGAAAGTTGCTGTGATATCAAAGCCGGGCGAGCGATTTCTTCGCTAGCGATGGTGGCCGAAGCTCGTTTGTATTAAGGAACCACGCGGCGAAGTCGCAAAATTTTTGCAGACTCTGCGTAACATTTTACAAAAATACTTGGAAGACAGCCATACTCGCCCCCTCCCCATGAATTTGTGGAATGATGCAGTCCTCTGCTCCCATGCCCCCTCCCGCTACCAGCGTGTCTGACTGCTTACATTAACGTATAAAATTGTATTTCCCATTTGCACGCATGATCAAAGTAAAACGACACAACGCAACAACACGACGTTTACTACACATGTGGTTCTCATCAATCGCTTTTGCAGTAAACTGAAACAGTTCATCTAAATTGAACTAAAATACATGTATTTCTTGGACTATAAACTAAATGTATTTAATAAATGTTGGATTCAAAATCCAAGGCTACCGCAACAATCAATTCACTTACAACTGCTGCTACTTTAGCTTGAAGTTTTCGACAGAAGTAGAATAATACGAAGTTGTTCAAAATAAAAGCACAAAACTGTTGCTAGAAGCATACAGCAGTCTCCTCCTAAAGAATTCATCGGATTACGAGTGCAGCTTCAAAATGCATCTTTAAAAACATCTATTTTAAATATCAAAAAAATTTTAATGCGTAATCCGAGTAGGTAACGATTTTATTTGTATTTTATAGTTTATCAACGGCCCAGGCTATTATCTAGTAACATTAATTTTTGCGTTGGCCAAAATGGATCAAATCGCTTATCTGCCAAGAAAATCCGTGAAAAAGATCCTTTTCTTTGAGCTAAAGCATATTTTTACGTGCCAATCATGGTTATAGGATGAGATGCCACATTGGTCAGTTAAGCTACCGAATTAAATTGACAACTAGGACACAGCGCCGCAGCCGCGCCAAGGGTGTCCGAAGCCCTCAATACGATAGTGTACGTAACGGGGTGTGAACGCTCCCCCCTCACCTCGTAAAAACTGGTATGTGCAACGGACTTTGACGCCCCATAATAGAGGCAACGGTGTTTGAAGCTCCACAATGGAACAGTGGAGACAACAATATCCAATGCCACCCAATGCTTGCAAACATCTCGCGACCATGTTTGTACTCACTACAAAATATATGGTTTTAGCACATACTTAGCGTGTAATACAACTAATGACTGACATCCATAAGGAAAATATATAAAATGGGCATACTGAAAAACATTAGGTGATCATATCGCTTAATTAAGCTCAGCATTATTCTCAGTTTTTTTCAAATTCCCGAATGATTACGAGGTTCTGATCAAGAAAAACAACAAATTATTAAAATTAGCATCGGTTTATAAGTTATACTTTACTGTATATTAGTTAAAATACAATGCCTTATAATGGTTTTTATGAATGTATCCGGTATATCTAAGTTTTTAGAATTTAAGTGAAACCCGTCGTTTACCTCCTAATTGGGAAAAAATTTCTGGTGTATTCTAATCCAAAAATGGGGTTATTATCCGTTAATATCAGACAGTTTGTACGGGCCTGTATTGAACGACAACAGCTGACATTAGCCAGGTAAGCACATGTGCTTCTGAGATTTGTGACTTTTAAAACTGATCACGACACTGAATGACTATAAGGACTTTGTATTTCTCATTCATAATTTGTGGGTATGTTTCCGGATAATTTTGCTAATCTTTAGTCCTTATAATTAGATACCGCGGCTAACTAGTAAAATCGTCAGTTTAGTAAGTATAGTGTTTACAGCAGTGTTGGAAACGTTTTACAATCAGGGGTAATCACTAAATTCCGGGACATGTTGTATTGGTGGGCGGCGGACTCCACAATTCTAACGCCACTGTGTTCGATTTTAAAGCAGTACTCGTTCGTTAATGCATTGTAGTTTTCAGTTTCGTGCACTACACCTAAAATGAAGCGCTGACGATAAAACAGCATCAGAGTCGCCAATTAATGGCTAAGCCCACTTCTCATTACAGCCCATCGTGTGGATTTGTATCAGATTCCCACTTATACAATATGCGATTTTCGTCAATTTTGTTGCGCATCGTCACTTTTCAATTTCCTTGTTTTTGGTTAATATCACTAATGTACATTCTACTTTCGGAATGTATATATCTTATTATTACCAGGTTCTTCGCCATTAGTTTCTGCTTCATCAGGTACCGGCTTTACTTCTTGCATTTCGCTGTCTAAAATAAGACGTAATTCTTAATGAAAGTTTATATATTTATTTATGATGTTTTGTGAACATTTTGGATAGGTTTTTTAACAGATCTGTGCAAAAATACGTTTTCTGTGTAAACTGCAAGTTTGTCATTATATTCGCAATAGTGCTAATAACGGCAGATCGGTGCTAGTCGAATGTACACTTATTTAAATTTTACATTTATATTTCAACTATGAACCATTCCTATAAATTACAAAAAGATTGTCCATGTGCTATACATTCTTTTTGCTAGCAACAAATTTTTAGTAAATATGAACATACTGTTTGATTTTTTAGCAGCTACATAAACATTATTAGTAGTATAATATATTATATTAAGTAGAACGTGCTATGCTGAAAACAACTGCTTGTTTATAATAATTAAATTCTGTCACTACTTTTATTGATATTTAAGAGCTTGTGACATTTTCAGGAACCCTAAACTATATATGTCACTGGCTGGTTTTTTAAAACAACGCCAGATTCTCTACGAATGTATATATACAAGTAAAATAGCAACATTACCAATTCTTTTCGCACCATTGGAATCTGAATCTTCTGTCTTCTCTTTCATATCAACATCTAAAACAAAACATATACGGAATAGTAATCTTTGATACGGTCAGATTTAGGTTATTACACTGCTATTGTCATTAACGGTACAGAGATTGAATATAATTAAAGTTCAAAACATTTCACATGAATGCAGCTCTACCAAACTTTGCTGAAGCTAATAAACCAAAAATGATCAGAGAAAAATTTTTAGCCATCGCCATTGTGTAAAAAGTCCCCTAAAACCCAATGTTCTGATGAGGGACAGCTCGATTTCACCCTAGATTCATCATACTTATAATGCAAATTATTTTAGAATGTCGAAAGTAAAATTTTTTATAATACACAGCCTGTACAAAAGCAGAAAACCTGTCGCTTGTTATTTATTGTAATTTTGTTTTATGTTGTACACAGGTGGACTGCTTGTCCATGTCTTGTTAGCCACCATGATTCAGGATGGTGGTACGCAAGATATTTGATTAAGACTTTGTATGTGGTATGTATGTATGTGCACATTATATAATTCTGTAGTAATATATAGCAAAAATATTGTATAGGTTTGTACTAGTTCAACGACAAAGATTTAACTTGCTACAGAACATATTAAATGCAAATATGCAGTCTTTGTGTATCTACTGGTCACGCCTTGATATTGTTTTCATATTGTATCGGGCGGTGATTTATCAGCCTAGTTGCATTTCATTGCAAAATCTGGACATTTTGAAACGCTTCACAAGACGAAGTGCTAAAGTCCACTAACCACTCAAAAACTTCTGACCATTCGATTTTGTTCGCTCATATTTGGCCCCAATATTATATATTCTGCCGTGTCCTCTTTAAAAATGTCGAGTTAATATGTGTACAGTACGTCACAAATGGTTTACATAAAATTCCAGAGTCTGGGGGAGGGGCGGGGGCATGAAAATCCTAAGACTTCTTAAATGTGCTGCGGTAATCAAAACATAGCAGCGACTAAATCGCAGATCGAAACACCTTAAACCCTACCTAACGAACCATGCATGTCTTTCAGCTAACTGGGGTCTAGCCATTATGCCCGCTGAGTGATACTTCTGTTATGTTTCGTCAATGTGGACCGAGGTGCGTAGTCGAATGGGGGTAGCCGAGGTCTCATATGGAAGGTCGTCCATGGAAGTTCGTCGGGGGGGGGGGGGGCGGTGTGCGGCTGCAGCGCCTTGGGCGTCTAAATGTTCGGCGCCTGCGGCTCCACGGGGGATGAGTTGGACGCACTGTCTGGAGTGGTAGTTGAGCCTTCGACAGGAATCGAGCCCCAGGGGATAGTAGCCCATATGAGCATGTACGATAAAGTAGGTACTCTGTATATTTGCCAAAAATTTGTATTTTTCTGTAACCGTTTTCTTTTAAGAGAAAAATCATTCCACTGAATAAGCTAAATGTTCTAGTAGTCACAGATATGTCATGGTTCATACTATGCTGCTCAGACTGGAGCCAGTTTGCACGAAGTTTATACTTGTTACGATGTTTTGCCATGTGTTCTAGCTAAAACAGCTACTTTTATGCCAGTGACTCTTGAAAAGTTTTAGAACAGAGGCAGTGTACTGGTAAAGCAGTGGAGTTAGAATCCCAAGGTCGTGCGTTCCATCGTCCCAAACACCCAAACGTGCTGGACTTTTGAATTTTTAAAACTGTTATGATTTCTTGAATCACAAAGTGGGAAATAGCATTGGCATGTGATAAAGTGGACTTAGACGGGTCATTACTATTTTCTTGGTACATATAAACTATTTAACAATCAATTAGTTTTTTGGTACGTAATTAGTTGTTAGTTTTAACACTTGTTTGCTATATAAGTTAGTGTATACCCAATATGTTTTAGTGTGAATTGTTTTGTAAAATATGTACGTGCATGTCTGATGGTGTTGCCGTGAAATTCCTATGGTTAAAAATGTGTGCATGTGTATTTTCGGTGTACTGTCGGCATGCGCGTTTAGTAACTCTTGAGTGTGCCACATAACACTGTCATTTTAAAACCTGATTGTTGGTATTGTGAAATTTATACTTGTTCGTGTTATGTTAGACTTTTATGTTTTGATTAAAATTTGACCAACATTGCTCTGTACTCTTGCATTTATTCTCGCATTTATTGTTGGGTGTGCATGAGTGATCTGCCATTGCTATGTAAATTTCGAGTGAGACGTGGATTTTAAATTTGGGTTAATTCTTAGGTGTGGATACCAGGAATTTGGTTCTAAAGCAAAACATTTCAAAGATTATGCTAAAATTAGATTTTGTATTGACTAATTAAATTTGACTAATTAAGAAATACAGCAATCGTCTTGGGGCTTCCGTTGCATCAAGATTGCTGTAAGTTGGGTAAGCGGCGCTGCCACCATTTTAGTTTAAAATTCTGTTTTAATTAAATGTAATTTTGTTAAAATAAACGAGATTGTGTGTGATAATTGACCTGAAGTAAACACAAAATTATAAATATCGCCTTAGAGTAACTGCTATACTCTAGGACCACCCGGACTACAAAATAGATCGTCCGCACGTTCTTGTTGTATCAGTTCTGTACGTCCGCGGTATTACGATAAAATTATAATATTAACGCACCTATTTCTTGTTTTCTACTAACTTCACCATTACATATTATGCAGTATATAAGCCTTGGCCCGCGCGGATTACCACCTTCGAATTGATCCTCTGAGCAGGTTTGTACTTCATACGATAATTGGCATGTTTTAGTCGACTCGATGTACCGAGCAGAATAGCAAAAATGAACGCGGCTATAACACGCCTCAACACATTGGTATTCGTCCTTAACATTACTGACGTTAGCATAAAATTTATTGTCTTCGACTGAATGGCTTTCTTGAAACTTGTGACTAATTTTGTTTTCACAGCCTTAAACAAATCATTTAAATTTTTAGTTAATAGAATCTACAATCTACCTCAACTTTAAACTTATTTGAATTTTATACATTATGAGTTATCCAAACTAAGGTGCGTATGAAATGATACGCCGTTTTTTAAGACTACAGTGTTTTGTGTCCACCTAGTCTGGACAAACGGGATTGAACAATTGATGTCGGGTTGAACAGTTAGAGCAATAGCGATATAACGATAGCTCAACAAAAGCAGCATGCTTATGCAGTAGATTCGATCGCCATGGTAACGATGATCACTTTATATTTACCAAGCGCTAGGCAACTGCCACACTGGACAATACTTGTACTCACAAAAGACACTTATTTTCACAGGACGTGAGAAAAGACATTCAGAGAAAGTATATCATTTTGTACGCATCTTAGTTTGAATATCGCACTAAATATTATATACGTAGAACGATTGTAATAAATGTTCAATTAATTCAGAGCATGTCATACATATTTGTAATGTCGAAACCGGGATATGTATACACCACGGATACAACCATATGTCATCAAACATGATTTAGCAAATACTAACGCATTTCTAAAGTTGTTAGATACAGTTATATTACTTCTGAATGTGGGTTCCCCTTAACAACTGAATATACCTCGAACCACAAGTACATTTTACCATGAGTGACGAAGGATGTATTGAAATTAACTCTTGATTTAGATATCGATGACGAAAAAGTAAAGCAAAACATTTTTAACGCCACCATTGAGTGCATTGAAATGGCAGGACTCTCAACCGTATTCAACGGCACTGCTGACAACTTCTAAACTAAGGTTTACTAGTGAAGCTCGCTTGCGAGCCAGAATTCGAGTGGTGAGAACAATCCCCCGAACTCTGTTGTAGAAAGCACACACAAACAAAGCCTACACACAGTACGCAGGTGCAGCATTATATAAACCGTGAGTGATGAGTCATAGTTACGCCCACCTCTTTTGATAACCAACGTATGCAGTAGACAAAACATCATACAACGAGTACAAAAATAATGAAGTAACAATTTAATAATTCAATAAAACCCAAAATTGACCGTGAAAAAACGTTAAAGAATTCAAACCGACACTTGAGAAAAATCTCATTTTTCATATCAAGTATGAAGCAGAAGTGTGAAAAATATTTGCCACACAATATTTTTTACACTCGCAATCAGCTTGTTGGCCCAGAAAACCCCATATAAGACATTAAAAGCAACAAAAACACACATTTAGGTGCATTCCCCACTACTTTTCACCAAATATGAAATTTGGCGCCAACTATAAGCTTATAGACTCCAGATTGGAAAGTAGTAGAAAAACTTGTTATATATCATTGAAAAGCCCTAGTAAAGCTACATGGAATAAGACTATTAGTTTGCGGATACCTCGTTTACTTATTGAGAAAAGTTGCAAAAACTGGAGGGGCTGCCCGAAACATGGGCCAAAATGACCTCATTTTGCCCCTTAACTTTTCCCACGGGAAAAAAATTCAAAAATCGGCTCCGTCACTACACCTAAATCGACCATTGCGGTTCGAATGAGCTATCTTGCATCAAAATCTGCCCAACCGTTATCGAGATCCAGGTGCGACAGACACACACAGACAGGACCTCCTCAACCCCCACCCCCCTCCAGAGCCAAAATTGAAAATTCTCGTTATGAGCTCGCTTCGCTCTCTCATTCCACTCGAATTCAATAAAATTTTCTTTGACATTTTCTTTTAGTGCGAAATTTTGCCGTGCTATGTACATTTTATTGTTCATTTTATGTCAGTAAAAGTCTAACGCGTTTGCTAATTAATCATCCCTCACTGTGTTAAACCCCCAAGGCGTTGTGTGCTCATATTGTATAATTTTAGTAACGTATTTCCTCAGGCAGCATAAATGCTACATCGAGATTAGCCTTTATGGTACTATTCTAGCATTAAATATAACTCAATTTTGTAACATTATCTGTGAAAAGCATTTATATATATAGAAACCTACACGTCCACACCTGCCCGAACCGCAAGTTAAAATACGCCCGGCGGGGAACTGACATTCGCTGACACTAATATACAGGATATTGAGTCTATAATTGACGACGGCGGCATCCGACTACTTAAATCACTGAAGACATTACCGATTCCGTTAAGGCTAAAACCTCGACGCACAAATGTAATTAAAGTTTGTTGTTTTGAAGGTAAAGTGATTGGTTGCTTTCAGGCGCGGTCCTTACCACCTTTGCCTCGGTCCTTACATATATGAAGCTTTTCATTACCCAGCTTGCCTTTTTGGCTCGCTATATACAATACTGCACGCGCTTTTCTACATTTTCAAATCGTTACTTTTTAATACCAGTCGTGAACGTATCTCTTCGGTCCCCATAACTGATGGCACTCCAAACACCTGAATTAGTTTTGTCAGCCATAAATCGACTCATTAGCGTTCAGTTCCCACTCGGTATCATAATGAGCCTCAGGCTTAAATATAACCAAAACGTAGTTCAACTATATAAATGCAACAAAAAAGCTATTCTTTGTTTCAATAAGTGTCAAGCCCACATCACTTTCTTCGCCACTGCATTAACCACAACATCACACCGACGTTTGTTAAAATTAAAAATCATGCCATCGTTCGTAACATTACCAATTTACCTGGTTTTGGTTAACAAAATACTTCGCAATGAAATTAGAAACCATACAAAAACTAGCGCAAAAACTATATAACCAAACTGGATCGGCCCTCAAAAGTGCCATCAGTTATTTAGACTGGTATATTTCTACTTACATCCGATGGCTTGGTGCTAAAATTCACGTACTCAACCAAGATAAACATCTGCGAAAATTGCAGCGTCTATCAAATAGGTTAGCAACCAATCACTCATTTTCTACTGTTATTGATTGCATCATTAACCAGTCTGATGTGTAGTTCAGTAATCTTGATAAGTTGCGCTTAGAAAAGGTTTAGACTTTGTACAAGTCTACAATAAATTAGACAAAATTGCAACATATGCTGAGGTTGAGTTACTATTAGCGGATGCGTGCAGAAAAGTGCAAACTGTTCGTCCTGATTTCGCTCTAGTCGGTAACATCCGGAGTGCAATTGACACCGCTTTTTCCAACTTAAAAATTATTACACATACACCAAATTTCTCCAAAGAACAGTTTTGTGCGATCAAAAAACTGTCGACTAATGCAGATTTGGTTGTCACGGCTCCCGATAAAGGCAAAGGCATAGTACGTCTCAACAAAACGGATCATGTTGCCAAGGACGATACTGGATTAAATTTGCACTTCCAAGTGTCTAATACACAGGACCCATACCTATCGATCGTTCGCACCGAATGCAACGCTAATAGGCTACTCAGATTGTTGAAAGACTCTAAAGCACATTTCGGCTTTTCAATACAGATCGCTTCTAACATCTGATCGCGTCCACCTATACCTTATGGGTCTCCTGAAATTCACAAAAATGGCACTCCGTTCAGACCAATTATCTCATGCATCAACTCACCCGTGCATAAATTGGCACAATTCTTAATTCCAATATTGGGACCTCTTACAAAAAACATATATATAAATAGTGTGACAACGACAGAATTGGAACAGCAATGTATATATAAGTGGTAAAATTATAACCTGTCTCTAGACCATCTTTGTTTCTAATGCAATATAACTCACCGGTGAGCTATATCGCTCTAAAAGATTTAATTCGTACTTCCACTGACAGAAAATTGTATTTCGCGATACGAATAGTCGATGAAAATCGACCCTGCTGAAGAGTAACATATTCTTCAGTCTCCCTATATTACGGATTGCAGTATGCCGCAATTGTTTCGGCCTCATCCATCAGGTTTAGCGTATAAGCGTGACAACCCTCGCCACGTTCTTGACCCACCAACGTTGAACCTACTCTAGGGCCAATAAGTCAAGATTCCACAGTTTTATTGATCCACCAAATTCAGAAACCGCCACGTGTTCTTGGAGCTCGAATGTTTTTCTTAAATTTTCGAATGAAACAAAAGTTCCACTAAATGAACGTCAGGGGCATCTGGATATACCGATCATGGTACTGCGGGAGCACTTGGATATGGCGGGGCAAGAAAACGACCGCGGTCGATAGTATAGAAAAGCAGAAGAGTGGCATGCGCTTTAGCAGTCTACCATGATCGACATTTATCGACACTAAACACTAAATATATAATCTATTCATATATCATATACGTAAATATGATAACCACAGCACGTTGTGCCTTATTCGGTACACCTAATGTCCTATCTTGCCGGTCGACGACGACCGTGGCGGTTGCACCCTCATCATCCGACGGGCCACTCGGCCAGTTACGGCGACCATGCCGGAAGTAGAATTCGGTGTCCAACAATAGTATCTCGCAAACGGGGGTGAAACGAAGCGACCATGGTTTCATCAATTGGTCATTTCGTGTTTGATGTATGTGCTACACTAAAACCTCTGTAATCCCAAACCTATTGAAAGGCCTAAAAACTAGTAAAACCTAAACCCATCGAAAACAACTGAAAACGCATAAAGTATTGGCGTTGGTCTCTAGATAACCAAATCATTGTATCCAGGGTGCCCAAAACCCTATGCATATATTTCGATACCCTGCATAACTGAGATTCTTTATACAGACTAAATTTTGGCAATCCGAATCATTGACACTATTCGATCTTCACGTTTAAAATGTCCCCTATATTTCAAACCTATGCACACCGCACTGTGTCATGCACACTGTCTATAACATGGTGTTTTAGACACCCCCGTGTTTTTTTTTAAATTTTTCAAAGGTAGCTAGCTAGGGGCACTGCCACGTCTCGACAGTGTCAAGCACCGCGTGTGTTCTTGCTGTTTTATTGACAGTGTGTGGTATTATTTCATCGGCGTTCATATGGCCTAGATATAAATTAGAACAATTTAGAAAAAACTACACAGCACGGTTAACTAATAAACCGCATTAGCTACAGAGGGTGTCCGCTATAATTAATTCGCGCCAAATTGGTAGCTAAGGTTGTCTACGACACTGTAAAGAAAATATTTATATTGTGTCGTACACCCTCGGCAATTGATTTACAATACGGGTATCATCCTGAGTGTCTATACGGTAGGGTCGTCACTACAGGGGGACAAAAGTTCCCGTGAACGCGGCACTAAGCCCATCGAATACATCTGAAAAGGCACTAGTATTCGTGCTGGATTCTAGCTAATCTAACCATTCAGCATTCCAACGCCTTATATTTAGACCATTCACCGTTCTTAATGCGCAATATATTACAAAACTACTGGAGGCAATATATATTACAAAATTCGGTTCACTGATCTTAAACCCATTTGAAAGGACATGTAGTACTCGTGCTGTACTCTATATAAACAAATTATTAAATTGCAAAGTTCAGAGGTATCTATATAGAGACCAATTTTGATGTCCTGTACGCAATTCATAATCAAATAAATGAAAACACATTTTGGACATCGTGTTCGTTGGCCATAAAACCCCTGAAATCCAATAAGAGGTATAAATATTGTCAAAATAGAGTCTAAATAGCATAACTATCGTATTCAGAACGTTTAATAATCTACCAAACCAATGTAAAACACGCAATAACATGCCGAAATTTGAAAAATCAATATTTCTGGCACTGGATCGACAAACCATATTCGGGACGCCAGCGGCCCAGAGAGTGTTCCCACAAAAAAGTCGTGCTCATCGAAGTTGTTGATCTCGATGAGCGCATTCTGTCTGATGATCTTTGTTTTTCAATGCTAGGCTTGTCGTGAGATATAGGCTGCGAAATATTGATACCCATATGGCCAAAGTTGGAAAAGAACCGTTAAAAATCTTGTTTTTTTTTACGATTTTGACCCGGAAGGTGGTGTCGAAATCGTTCGCGTTCAACATACGGGCACATACTCCTCACTATTGCTTTTGAAGCTTTCGAACAAAGAAACCTATCGAAATACAACCTCACGAAGGTGAGTTCTGCGCGATAGGAGGGGATAAAACAAATTTTCACGATTTTACCCCTAGCTCCCTCAGTGGGAACTCCGCTTGCTTTGCGCGCTCCGTTTCAAACATTTAGTAAATGCTTAGGTTACGGACTGTTCGCATATATTCGTATAGGTATGCAATGAATATTCGTATACACAAGGCATAGGTTATCATCAACATATTAAATAATTGTAGTGGGTAATGTCGCTATTTCTGAGTATGATTAATATTGGTTTTTATAGGCTTTCCTATGAGTCCGTAACTCAGGGGCGTAGCCAGAACGGGGAAACACAGGATTTGCGATGTGGCGAAGAGTGTAACCCTACCAGGCGCACATACTCAGATACTTCGGTTTCTGTCCTCCTCTATGGGATGTAAGCGTCATTGACCCGTGGAGGCACGGCTCCCGTGCCCTAATTATGCCCATCATAACCGGAGCACAACCAACGTTGACAAGGACTGACTGCGGCTACAGGATTGTTAAGTCATCAGCAACATTCACTATTTGTACACCACTATCACACTGCATATACGTATGTAAAGCAACGCACTTCTATATGTTGGCAATTCACTAAACTCAACGTCACGTTTTCGAGCATTCGCTAAAGTAACCGCGCAGACACAAACACCCAACAAGAATATTGATATTTTTTGGGCGACGAGGAGGAAATCATTATTGCCGAGAAACGTCTTCATTGTTGTGCAATTGTCAGAACCAGTTTCTGTTGATCAGACTGCGGTAGATACAACAACAATTATGGTAAAAGTACGCATTTGCAATTATATATCTGAAACTAATATATTTCTACATTGAGTATACATATATTGCACTAACCAGAATCCTTATTTAAGTCGTTGAAAAAATAAACAAATTGAACATTACGAAACCTCACAATCACTTCATTTTTCTTCAAGAATTTAGCTTTTATGATATTATATATAATAAACCGTAGCCCCGTTTAACTATAACCAACTTACTGGCAGAACCAAGATTACCAGATAAGTCGGTAAATTAAGTAGTGCGTCGGACTTACGGCTGATCTGGGGCGTAGCAAGAAATTTCGCCGTAAAGAAAGGTCACTGAATATGCTGTGTGGCGGCACACGTCGCACATAAACGTGTTCTTTGCTTTTCTACCACCCTTCAGAGGAGGAACGGTCCCCGCGCCCGATTCACTTGCCTAGGCTCCGGCGCTCTAATGATTATGTATGGAAGAATGCATATGGTTCTTTGCCCTTTGTGATAACTCTTTCTCGATTATAAGCAGTAGTGGTTTTCCAATAAAATTAACCACATTGAGCATCAGGCATGGTCAAAAATTCTATTTCTTTAGCTCATACATGCTGAAGGTCCGACATGCCGGCATAGGCGGGTCCTCGTGGGGCGGCGCGGTATGCGGCCCTTATAGGTTCGCTAGGGTAGGGCGGGCTAATACGAGCCTCAAGGAGGTAAGCTCCCACCCCTATGAACTTGTATGATTCAGCTGTTGAGTGAATGTATTGTAATGGAAAATAACTCATTGCAAGAATACAATACAGTACATACATACATAAAACATAAGTGCCCAAGGTTCGTCAGCTTACTAGTAGAAGATGGTCTCGGCAGGAGGAGTAGCATGCATCGCTCCCCATTTTTCATCATATTTTCCCATTTTCCACAATTTTTCGGCGCTTGTGAAGTTAAAGTCTCTACAGTAACCCAATAAGTGTTATGCCGTTAGGTTATGCCGTTACAAGTACCCTATGCCTTAACCACAGTATAAGGTTCGAGCGATCCGGATCATGACGTTTCGGCATAGTCGATCCCGGCCCTTGCAAACTAATGCATCATTTAAGTTTGGAGGTAAATGCGGCAGGGCCGGATTTTATCACAGTCTTCCGCGGCTCTAAAGCCAAACTTGGCTAGCCGCGATTAGCCAGTGTGACATTTTTTGGGCCGACTCAGACCCTACAAATATACTAGCTAATAGTGAAGCGAGGCTAAGAAATTGTCACAAGGGTCGGAATCAACTTTTAAACCCAGAAATACGTATGCACGACAATGGAAAATCTCGAAAAAAAATGGAAATTGATATTACATATAATAGTTATAAATTCCTAAAACATCCCTCCAGTTATAATAGTATAATTTTCATGTATGGAAGGGCGCCTTTTATGTAGCTGCTAGGTTGGCTTGTTAAAGGCGCCGAAACATACATTTTAGAAATAGCGATATTTACGGATTTATTGTAGCTGCATTTGTGCGTCTTTTTTAAGTACAACTAATCTTGCGTTTTTTGGGCCTAAAGCTAAATATTTTCCCTGCAACAGAATCGGCTAAACTGAACGTAATTATATACACTTTCAATAGTCGGTCAAGACTATCAATCCCTGAGACATAGCCGCTTCCGGCTCGTGCAAACATACTAGCATAGGTATTTATTTTATTTATGAAGGGACAGATTTTGCTACGTCTTTTTGTCACGAGCCGGAATTAGCTCTGTGACAGAATTAGGCCCTAGGTGCATAGATTTTAAGATAAATGATGCATAATGTGCACAGCCTACCTAGACCAGTATTTTTGTACTTGTAGGGCTCGGCCATGTCTGTTTTCTTAACAGAAAACGTTTGGCATTGGAGCGCATTTATTTAGTACTAATTGCCGTGATACTAGATAGTGACTTTGTTGCTTTCCACGCTAACACTAGGTTTCTATACTTTTTATTGTACTAAATATGAAATTCCGACTCTCTGAGAAATATATAAAGCGAATGTTTAATGAATAATTATTTTCTGGATCATGAAAACTTTGAAGCCCTTTGAACTATATAGAGTCATAAAACAAGCTTTTCGACTTCGTGATAATTTATATTTTCTAGAGATAGTTCATTATATGATGCGGAGGTTCGTATATAGAGTGAACGTAAACAGAAATGCTTTTATTGGTTTTTTGTTTATTAGTAATGTGTCTGCATCCCAGTTAGTTTCAGCGGAATTTCAGTATTAACTGCAAGAGTTCTCACTACTAGACACCTTCGAAGCGCGTTACCTTCTGTATTATATATATCTACAAACATTTGTATAGAAAATTACCCCTGAAGCATCGGAACCCCTATCGGTAGCGCAAAGCGCCGACATCCCGACGGCCAGCCAACCGACCTTAGCGGCACCGCAGACGACAAACACACGCGCCGCGAAGGCGACGTACACTTCACCAGCGCCCAAGGCGCCGCTCCCCTCCAGAAGCGACGCCGCCCACATCGCGCCTTGGGCCGTGGGCGGTCCCTTGCCGGCCGTCTGTAACCTCGAAACTCGTGCATTAATCTTATAGGTATATGTAATTGCCCTTCCGCTTGTTTTAGTCAACACTAAAAGCAGCTCCACAACTTTAGTAATATCACTCAATCTTTACCATGGCTTCCGAGAGTTTTCGGCGTGCGGTGGCAAGAGGAGGGGTGAGGATCCTTTAGAGTGCGTAGATTTGGGTTTGGGGGATTCCCACCTTCCTACCCTTAGGGATGGTAAGTCTCCTGTCGATACCTTGCGTGGTGCAGTGATTTATGGATCACGAGACGGGGTAGGGGTGCGTAGCCTTCAGGGGTTAAGGTTGGCTTGAGAGGTAGTCCCTCCCTTAGTGGGTAAGCCCCGTCGACACCTATGAATCAAAGTAAGATTGCGTACGACAATAGCATTGAAACTTGCGGAAAATTTAGTTATCGAACTAAAGCTAGCACTATAAATCACACAGGCAGCAAAGATGGTAGCTACGCGTGAAGGTAACTTATATATTGCATAGCGGAAGTCCATGCCGGCCATTGTAAGTATTTTAGAGCCCAGCTCCGCTAATATCACTCATATTAACAAGGCCTTGCGTGGCTCGTATAATGTCACACCTGGGCCAGGCTCGCCAAGCAGAATATTATGTCCGAAACGCGGCTTTGACAAAATCCCGTACTAATGCACACATCTTAAGGTAAACTATCATGCGTTAAAAAGTTACGGCTTGCGATGCGGTGCCAGAAATACATATGCTACGGCGCCACTCGATGTTACAATTACTACCTAAACATATGAAATACCATGAAATGGTGTTCGTATAAATAAGTCGTAATCGCCAAATAAGTATATACATTTTGCTTAAAATATATTTTTCTATACCAACTCAGCATGGAGTAATACATTACACGAAACCTATACCGCATGTGTTAATCTAAGGTTACAAGCACTGTGAAATTTTTAGCCAAACAACCTGTTCATGCAATATATATATGCGGAAACAATAAAATTGGCCAAAACAACCGTAACATATGGCCGAGGCTATCAAGGTCTTCTGCTCTATAATGGCGCTTCGGGCCGCAGTGGTACTTTACACCGCACGTGAAAACGTTCAGCAAAAATGTTCTTGCGGATTTGTCGCGATAACACGGTGACAACAGAATGTAGCTGAGGTATTTTCCAACGTCACTTGATAATTACAAATTGTGCTATGTGACATAAACCAAATTTAAACTTGATAGGTATAGGTGTATATAATTATGAATCAAACTTTGTCTTTAAAAGCTAATAAAACCAGGCAACATGCGCAATATTTGCGACTTTTCCGTGGTTGGTAAAATGTTACTAAGAATGCTCTGGGACACGAGTGACCTTGCAGTTTAACAAAAATAAACAGCGATGCTGGATTTTCACTGTTTCATTTCAGTGAATTTCAATTCAGTTATGGTCAGTTATATTTTTTCAAATATTTCATCAAAAATGGTTGAAGTGATCCATTCCGCCTACAGTTGCGGCTCTAGTCTGAACTGTCTACGAAATAAAAAGATTGTTCTTCGTGTGATAAGAAGTCCGTGTGATAAGTGACTAGGATTAGTTTGATGACTGGGCGTTTTTGGAAGGACTAATTTGTCCTAGAAAACTTTCATCAAAAATCGAACCCTAGTTATTGGGTTTAGAAAACTGCGCCTTGTGATAAACAGCAAACGAGTTCAGAGCTGCTAATCATAGGCGGCCGAAGAAAATGTTTAGCCAACACTACATCGTGGTGGGCGTAACAAAACAAAAATGTAAAAGATTTCTAAAAATTTTTCTGACTACGAAGACATGTTTCATCAAATCAATGTGAAGTTCGCTGACCTAAAGCTGCATTAAATTTAGTTTTTGACTTTTTAATGTAATTTATGTGTTAAATATATCGGAGCTTGAATGATTGATTACTGCTTAGCCCAATCAAAGTATTTGTTTTAGAAAGTGATACAGTTAAAAAACGATACTAATTTAATAATTTACTTCAAGCTATGAACTCGTGTTGAGTGAAAAACGTAGCATTGCAACACGTGGACAACAAGTTGCAGCAATATATACTACTGTTTTTGCTTGGGAATTTTTAGTCTGCGAAATTTAAGCTTCGTATACGGGGACCAATATATATATTTTGTAACATATGTTATGTATTTAAAGCGGTGTATACAAATTTTTGCGTACGGCAGACTATGTTATAAGTCAGAGTGTTCAAAGATTCATACACACGGTAATACCTTCAGACTCGTGCAGTCGTTTGAACTCGTCACAAACCGTGCATACAAATTTTTTAACGCAAGGCTGGCTATGCTACAACCATTATTTGTCACATAAATCGCTGGAAATTGCAGATGACACGGTATCATTTATTATTAGCGTTTTCACGGTTTTCAGTCTTTGGAAGGCTTAAGTCAGAAAAAGTCGTAGAACGCGACACCTACTGCCAAGTTCCCGATCTTACCGCCGGTGTTCACCACGTCGTAAATACCGATCAATCCAGTGCTTAGCTTATAATCTTGGAACTCAACCTTTCACCAAATAGGTGTTAAAACTTAATGATTCCGTTTATGAAGTTGTGATACCTATGGTTCTGAGTAAATTGCTTAAAAATGACATTGATATGGCAGTTGTACTACTCCATTAAATTGTCATATATTCCGTCAGGTCAAGTAGTTGGCCAATTATTGGCGAACTTAAATAATATGTAGATCCCCGGCATTTTACTACATCTTAGTAAGCTGAGCGACTGATAACTTAACGTGTCCATATCAACCATTCTATTTTGTATTTTTGCAAAAAAAATGTTACGGGTTGCTTTCTGCTCAACTGATATTCTGCGCTAACCTGTTCGCGAACACGTTGCTCGCGATTGAAATTTAGCCATTTTGTGTTCGCGAAAAGTCAAGTAATTACACAAATATTAGAGAACGAAAATTTGTGGAATTTAAAATAACCGGTATTGTTCTCGAAGATCAAGAGCTTAACAATGGAATCGATTTGCTTGTGACACCATTTTTGCATTTTATTTGTTTGCGGACATTGAATAATTCAAATTTGAATGATTAGGCATTAGGAAGCCGAATTTCTGCAAATCGAAAACGCCAAAATTCCGTTGGAGCACAAGGTATAATTTCTGGCACTTAGATTTGATTTTGCCAATTTTCGGTTAACGAAAAACCGAATGAGATTCAGCCTTTTTTCCGTGACGAGAATGCGAGCCATTCGATGTCGGTTATACAAAATCAGATGGTTGTTGCTGTGACCTTAAGTTAACTCACGCATATGGCACAATCGTGAAAAACCAAGAGGATGCGCCGATATTGAAGCAAACCTTCAGTCATTTGGCCACTAACCGTGATATTGGTACGGAGAAACACGCGGAAACCGAAGGGTTCAGACCATATCTCTTTTTGGAGCCGTGTATATTTTTGAAAACCTCCATGTTGCCGTAATTGATCAACCCGAAAATAGCCAATAATTCCGTTTTTATATCAGGAAGACCAGCGTCATTAAATAGAAAATGTACACGACTTGTTAAAGTCAAGTTTGGACTATGCACAAATACCATGACACAGACTATTAATGAATATAAGTATAATATGACAACTGATCTTTGAAATTCAATAGAGATGATGAGTTGTTTCAATTTATTTCAAATGGCAACATCAAATTAAATTACGCAGCAACCGTGCATACTTCTCATTGAATATTAATGCTATGCCAGAATGTCAGTTGTACCTAATTTTAGATAATTAAACATGTCTTTATGAAGTATCAGCACGTCTCTAATGTGTTTGCTGCCAAGGTTTCTAAAGCTCTGTGAGAGTGTATTTTCGAAAATCATTTGATTATTGTTTGAGATTTTATAAGACATTCGTGTTAAAATTCCGAATTGTTAGAAGTTTAGTCCCCCTAAGCAATGATGATTTATGTATGGTATAACTGCAGTGGCGCCGTTGTAGACCGACAATACTTCATAATCCAACAATCAAATTATAACTTTTAATAAACCTCTCCACGATCACTGTAGCCTATTCAAAGCCGTTAGGTGACATACTAACATGCGACCAATTTCAAGCATTTATCCGTAAACCACATCCATTAATTAGCTAACAACCAGAAAGATAAGATGTTTATGAAGAGCCTTCATTTTCCTGCATCACCATTGAATTGCCACAGCATTGGCGCCGTGCTTCTAGTGTTTCGGTTAAAACATTTTTTGCGCACAAATTCAACAATGTTTTCAATTCGCCTATTCAAAGCCGTTAGGTGACATACTAACATGCGACCAATTTCAAGCATTTATCCGTAAACCACATGCATTAATTAGCTAACAACCAGAAAGATAAGATGTTTATGAAGAGCTTCATTTTCCTGCATCACCATGGAATTGCCACAGCATTGGCGCCGTGCTTCTAGTGTTTCGGTTAAAGCATTTTTTGCGCACAAATTCAACAATGTTTTCAATTCGCAACATGGGCGATTCAAGTTGCGCCAGGTCGATCGATTTAGTCAACCCGATCAACGTGTGGATGCCCCAACTCAGCTCAAGATTATTGGCGGTGGCATCACTGCTTCACCGTATTTATATAATAACAGTATACAGCTGGATGGCGCAACTTCTTAGCGCCATGCCCATACAACCCCGGCTATTGTAACATCAAGGGTGTACCAAAATTTTCGCAAATCTATTAATTTTGTCACTTTTCTCTGTCAGACCCAAAGAGCTATGGAGCTTCGCAAGCCGAAGGCGCACTTCACGATGTGTGTTCTGACCCGACTCGACTGGTTACGCAAGTCCTTAGTATCTGGTATGATTACTGAGGTCCTCTAGGGAAGCTAACACTAATACCTGCTCACAGGTCATAATGTCATGTCGCTATTCCCTGTCTTGATATCACTCGGAAGTTGTTTTAGTACCACCTTTAATATTTAGTATTCCAGAATGAGTTTGCGTATGTTACTAAACGCTAAACGTAGCTATAACGTACCACTACTGTTTAAAATTTGACTCAGTATGAGTCTGTTACTTTACTATTCCTATTAATTGAGAGTAGCCGTTGTGGCTCCCGCAGGGTTCCAGCATCCCCTGAAAGTTTAACGTCGAATTCAGTATCCTATAGTCGGCTACAACTGTATAACCCAGTGTGATTGAATTTAGCAGTAAACTTTTATACTTGCGTACGCGTGTTATAATTTTCATAAGCAATGTTTAACTCTAATTTTCATGGATTCTTCTCGCATCGTTTTATACTTTTAAAACTGTTAGTACTTGAGGTGAGCTATACGCGTCACGGCTTGGGATATTCCATTCCCAGGCCGTAGCGCGGATAGTTGGCCAATTCGGACGGACAAACATGTAACGTAGACAGAGTGACGAACATGGGACACAGTGATTGATTTTCTAGATTTTATTTCAAAATATTTACATTCATGAACAGGGGTAGCAATGATAATATAAAATAATCGCAATAATAGGATGCAATGATACCATGTTACGGTATCAACGGAGCTTATACCACTAAATACTACTCCATCATTTGATTCGAGGGCGCACAGAGAGCAACTACGATACCACTGAAAATGGCAACACAGTAAAACTTGTTTCATGACCTATAATTTCTGCGATATTCAATTCAGCAATGGATTCAGAAACATGCTCTGATCTGCTTCGAAATTAGCTCGACGTAGGGCGCGGCGCTACCACTACTCGGAAAAACTTGATCTGCTTTAGGGCGATTCGTTCACAAAATTTGGGACATTCTAATGCCGCTGCACAGAGGTGGACCAACTGTAACAAGACGCAACGGTATGCGCGACTAAACTTAAAATGACCCCACCAACCATCCTATCTTGCAAAACCCGATGTGGAATCTACAGCCATAGTTATGGAACAAATAGGAAATTCGATAGGAAGCAAAATTCTGTGGGATTTGAATCATAAAAGGGTTGGTTCATGAACAAATTTGATGTTCGTGAACAGATATTACCATCTTCAGCTGAATAAAAACTGTTCGTTAACATAAAGCTTTACAAATTTCAAAATATAATGGTCAGCTGGGTGATTTTAAGTTTAGTAGCGCATTAGGGATGAGTAAATTTAAGGTGCGTCCCCTACTATCCCTTCTGTCATTAGCGATTGGCGATCACTTGCTCCGCGTACCAGCCATCCGTCAATATATACGAGAAAATACATTTGTGTTTTGGGCAACGCTTCCAAAACGTTATGAACAAATAATATTTGAATTATTAACGGGACCTTTGGGGCTATTAGTCATGGTTTTGTTCGGTGAACATACTCATGCACTGTATAACATAAGCTAAAGAATAAACTTGTTTATACGTGTTTTAACAAAGGACACAGACAAAGTGTACGGTTATGCTTATAAAACGTGACAGACGTAGCTTTAAAAAATATTCAATAACTGCGGCTATTCTAAGGTCACTATTAACTTGTTTGAGCACAACTAATATTAGTCAGTTGCTTGATATATATTCTATGGAACGATAGTTTAACTTTAGAATTCCTAACATTTTCATCAGGCGCGATTTGGGCAACTACAAGTCGATCCAAAATGCATATTTGTGATCAAAATTAATCATCATATCGCTTCAATTGGTTTCATGTCGCCGATTGAATTTTGTATAAATATTGCTATTAACAAACTGGTCAGACGTTGAGCACCATGCATGATAATTAAAAAATGTTAAATTTGTAGTGCTCTGAAAACATTTTGGGGAAAGTTTTATGTAAACATAGTAATAATTTACAAACTTGGCAGGTCAAATTGACAAAAACAAATTGCAAAGCTTCTGCAGAATCTGTATCTTTGGTGTAAACAAACTATATTTTCCACATTGTAAATGCCGACAATATGCATCAGGAAGATTTACGTAGCCTCTTTTCAGGATTAACATTAGAACGAACTGATGCGCTGGGCATTTGTGTATTTGCACAATATTATTCACCCGAATTTAACAGCGTAAGACACGGCGTCGCATTGATATAAAGGCCCTGTGCTAAGATTTAATAAACAATTACGAATACACGCATATATGTGTTTTTACGTTTATATAGCCGGTATCATTTACATTGAGATTGCCTACACCCTATTACAAACGAGACGAGCCGGGCTGGGCCGAAATTTTGCAGCTCCGGCCGACATCGATGTCCAACAGGCCAAGCTGAATTAAATTTTTCGGCCCGACGCGGCTCGTTGAAAATCAGGTCAACGCGGCCCCAAGCTGCAAAATTTTTGCCCATTTTCACATTTACTGCGCATATCATATATATAATTTACCAAAATTTATTTTACGGTGTTTCACGTCCATCTTACGATTCCTAAATCCTTCGAGAACTTGCGCTCAGTATTTTATAAATTCGCTAATAAAGTATGTATATATGACAATGGGCGTTATTGTTAGTCTGCACTAAACAAACATTATGTTCAGTTATTTCAGTTACCGAAAGTGTTTGTGAGTTTAATATGATTGATTCAAATATTCCTTTGAAAAGAAATAAAGAACTATGAGACAGCATATAAACTGTCTGTCCGCTATGCAATAATAGTAAACTTTTAGTTTCCAGTTACTTGGTGTACTTACACCTTAAAATGTTTTACATGCGGATTTAAGTTCATCACAGCAAACCCGACCAACAGCCCTATGAAAGCTTTATACAATTGTAATAAAAGTTACGTCGAGAATGTATGCACCGCTACTGACATTCTATAATTTGCTGAAATTAATAAAATGTCATTTAAAACAAATTATAATGGATTGCTTAGTTATAAGGAAACTGCTTTCGTTCACTTCTTAATTTTTGTGACTTATCAGTTTTGGTAAGTTCGAACTTGCTGAACATGTTAACCATTATGGAAACGCACCGAGTCTAGCGAGCGAAGTTTTTTCATACATTGCACAACTGAGGCAAAGATTATTATTTTTGTCCCTTCGCTGATGGCATAACCCTTCATTCTATTAAGGGTGGGGTTGTTCCTGCCGCCAGACATTTGTGGTGAAAATTTTCTGAAAATGAGCAGTAAGAAATGCGGAAAAATTTGCGACTTTGCATTGTTTCTAATTTACGGAACATCATAATTCTATTTGTGACCCAACTTTTCGCTGCTGGGATGTGTAAATAATCGAAATTCAATATATCGATAATTTTGTGAACGAATATGCCCTAGGTAGAGACAATGTTTTGTTCAAAATATCCAGTTTTGCGAACAGCGTTCGTTAAACTTGGACAGCTTGTTTAACACGAATTATCTCCATCCCAGAAAATCCCGAAAAGGGATTCCTTCAGCAAACCCCAGCGAATGCAGCTAAATAGATGCTTTGTTTGTGCCCATAAATGATTGATGAACATAAAGATTAAAATTGTTATCGCAAAATTTCCCAAAAGAAAATGCGGAGCCGGAGCTAACAATTTAAATCACAGATTACCACATAATTAACAAGTATTTATCACCGGTTCATTAAAATTCAGCTTTAGTTGCATTGCAAATTAAGAAAATTCTCAGATGAGCAATCAAACGTAACGTCGATTCTTAGATTGCTACGCGACATAATTTATTGTCGTCAATTGCAGGAAATCCATTTTTAAATATATAATTTTCGAGCTTGAAACGTTTTCCGTACAGATGATACCAACTGAAAATGATATACTTATGTACATAATATCACAAGCAGTCAAAATTAGATTATAAACCATGCTAATGATTTACGTTGAAGAGAGTATCCTGCTCTAAACCACCGATCGTTCGTAGCAGAAGCAATAAACGATCGATTTCTTATAACAATGCTACAAGCAGTGAAGTGTTTGTATAATAAGCTTTAAAGAATCAATCGTTTATAACAAATATTACAAACAACTCGTCCTTTATATTTGTTACAAATCATTGATCCTTTATAGCTTATGCTACAAACACTGCGGCGCTTGTAGTATTGTTATAAGAAATCGATCGTTTATTGCTTCAGCTACAAACGATCGTTCGTTTATACCAGTAAATTTTTATATTTGTTATAACCAATCGATATTTTATACTAATGCTACAAACACCTCACTGCTTGGTACATTGCTAGAAATGACCGAAGGTTCGTACCTAAGGCTACAAACGGCTAGCCTTTTGTATTGATTTTGTAGACGGCAGTTTTCCGATCGTCCGTAACACGCTATGCACGATCTACTGTTTGTAACATAATCTTACGAGTTGGCATACGCATTAATCTGTGAACGGCGCATTAGATACATTACTTTAATTCTTTTATACGACCGGAATGCGATACCATGGTGAAGCATTGGCGATCTCGTGCTACATCATTAAGTACCTAACGTAATGATCACGCACTGTGAACACATTAGTTCGTATCAATTTTTGTCAATTTATATTGTCGTATTAACAATATGGGTCTTTTCGGTTATACGTGTCTAGCCAGAAGGTCTTTTATGGAGAAACAAAGTGAACATTTGTACCATTCGGCTCAATTCGCCGAGAGGGTTAATAAATCTCCATCAGAACCAAACTTATATACAGGGTGTCCGCGGCTTATCCCCTGTGAAATTCAAGGATTTTCAAAAGTAATTTGCAACAAAATTCAAAGGTTTTTGAAGGGTCATTACTGATATTTTTTGTTAAAAAAATTTCAAGGAACTACTTGAAAAATGCATTTGCCCAACGCGGTACTAAAACTAGTGTTAACTAAAACAAACCAGCACTCAGTCTTGCCAACCACCCACAAATATGATTCAGCCAAATCAGAATACAATTTAGAGTCCATCCAAACAGCTTGGTATGAAGAAGTCATGGCACAATTACATATCATATTATCTATATATCAGCTATTATAAAACCTGAAACAAAAAACCTAGCACACAGGGTGGTTATACAGATCATAGTAGTATAATCACATTATCCTGCCAAGTTTTTCTTGTTTCACTTAGTAGATTGCTATTATTTTTTTTCCAACGTTTCATAGCATAGCACTACGGACAGTCTGTGGTATGAATCGGGACGCTGCATCTGTGGGTTTCATAATCACTAGTCGAGAACAGACATGTAATCAGGAAGAAAGTTTTACAAACAAATTTTGTTGCAAATTTAACGTGTAACGATGGGTGGAAGATTAAAACGGCGCGAAGCGCACAAAATTTTCACAACTTTGTAAGGTTTTCTTATCAAAATCTCTTAACAAAAACACACGCATTGAGCTGCTTTCCGACCCAAATTCAAGTGTTTTCAGGGGTAACTTTCCAGTTCAAGTGTTTTCAAAAATTTTCAAGGGTGCTGACACCCTGTATATACATAATTTTTTGAGCTTTGGTACCGAAAATTTTCGACAAAAATTCTCAGTAAACGTATATATTTATTTATCGTAAGAACCGCATTGGTAAGCTTTGCTGAATGGTGTCAAAATCAGCTGAATTTATGGGGGAACTGCTTCCGCAAAGGTTAAGGCGTTCACTTAACTGGCGTAATTTAACCCATGAAGCGTCTGAGCTTATTTTGACACCAAGCTACTCAGCTTGTTATTGCGGTTCCAGTGGTAACATAAAATTATAGATTTACTGAGATTAGATGGGGTTAAGGCTCCACAACTGAAAAGACAGCAAAATTTGTTTAAATTTTAATTTGCACGGGTGCCTTTACACATACTAGCGTATATCTTAGCGATATCACTTCCAGAAAGAACTCACCTAACGTAACATCCTCTGTAAAAATTTGAGCTAAATCATGTCACTTATAACCTAACTATAAACGTTAAAAACGACAAAAAAAGTATAATATAGCCTGAAACATGATGCTGTTTGACCTTGGCCTGCTCCCGAACAGGCGGCGGAACATGCAAAAAATATTGTAGTCCAAGACGGGCAGTTTTTAACGTATCCAACGAAAAAAAATTAGATAAATATCTTGAACAGTTGCCGTATAATACTGTTGCAACAAAGTTGATGAATTACATACCAAAAAAGTCAATCAATCAGTAAACATATCTAGTAATCTATTTTGATAATTTTTATTAAACATGGAAAATCTGATTTCGGCTGATGTACATTTGATAGGGTATCCTATTTGTGCGGCGTTATGTTATAAAGAACCCCATATAGAAGTTATGTCACCAATGGCCGAAAACACACGATCGTACATTACATATATGATAAAATAGATGATGCGTGAGACACCATCAACTTAACTATAATAGTGTCTAAATCTACCTACTGTTTACTATTGACGGTGCCAAAGAGACAACCCAGCTCCACGAACACATATATGTTATGTAAATAACAGCATGATGTAGCTAACTTGGTTCTTTTCCATTATCCCGCCAGCCCGCATTTGCCCAAACATGGTCAGATTCTGAAATTTTTGGTATTTTTGTGATCCTCGAGACCTCACCTGATTATTTCAACCAAAAATCGAA
Source organism: Trileptium ribeirensis (assembly GCA_030248225.1). Lineage (NCBI taxonomy): Eukaryota > Metazoa > Nematoda > Enoplea > Enoplida > Thoracostomopsidae > Trileptium > Trileptium ribeirensis. Next base: position 47,121 of record JASANE010015094.1, read on the forward strand.
TTTTTAAAATTTTAGATTTTTGGGTCCCAGGGTCCCCATCGGGAGCCTAAAAAATTTTTTTCTTAAAAATTGGATTTTTACCCACCATTCGACGCCTTTGGACGAGCTGAATCGACGAATGGTGTTATTTTTAACGGGATCCGGTAACCGTTTATGTTTCGCTAAGTTATGGCGAAAAACTATCGAAGGCTGAGAGGCTCCGCAATTGAACAGTTTTTGACCATAACTTAGGATCCTGTTACCGGATCGCGTTAAATATAACACCAATCGATTCAGCTCGTCACGAGGCGCCGAACGATGGGTAAAAATAAAATTTTTTAAGATTTTTTTGGGTTTCCAAGGGGGGCTCTTGGGAGCCAAAAAATCTAAAATTTTAAAAATTTGATTTTTGGTTGAAATGATCAAGGGAGGTCTCGAGGATCACAAAAATACCAAAATTTTTAGAATCTGACCATTTTTGGGCAAACGCGGGCTGGGGGATACTGGAAAAGAACTGCTAACTCTATATAACATCTTGTAAATTTTATGGTGTAGTCTACACCAACTATTATGGTGTCTACGCTACCTATGTATACTATCTTAAAACATTATAGCGTCCGAGACACCATGTATTGGGTGAGTCCACTTTAGCTACATACGCATGCGCTGTCCTTTTGTCCAGTCAGTTCATTACCGTAAAAGCGGCCAATGTCAACTTTAGGGACCGGACGTTATAACGTTAGAGAAAGAACAGCTTAGAGCGGGGGTTCGGGGCGGGAGCCCCCCGATTTAGTCTTAGGCTTAGTGTATGTCTCATAATAAGGACCTTAGCTTAGGCTAAGACTAAAGCTTAGGCTTAATATATCGAGAACGGCATGGCATGCATTATACTTCGGCCCCTAAAGTTGACACGGGCCGTAAAAGCGATGAACGCGGAGAAATCACGATTTTCCCTTATGAACATGTACCTGATTTGCGACGCAGCAACGCGTAGGCGCTGTTCGCGGTCACTATTTTGCGATTTAGCATCACGTTTTGATGACTGCGTACAAGTAAAAACCCAATTATTACAATCGCGTTTTTGCCGTATGCCATAATATACAAATACCATATATTATTTGATGAACTCGGACAAACGTGCCAAATGGACAAATGTTGCGCGAACGAAAATTCTATTCGTACATCGCAGAGCCCATGTTCGCGTTCACAAAAAATGCGAATACCAGTGGCAAAAATGTGAACGCGAATTTCTGCAAGAATCAATTCGTGATTTTGACAAAATAACAACCTTAGTGCACACGACTAAAGTGTACTCATGCATATTGGATGGTGCTAGAGGTACCCTTGATGGATAAAAATTCCTCACGGTATCTCCGCCGGTAAACGCCGCACTAATCTTCTTGTGCAAGAGATCAAGGCCATGTTGTTGCAGGGTACCCAAAAGTAAAATGAGTACGAGCTTACGGAGTTATTAACCTGTTAAAGCTAGCATACGTTCACGACTTTTGACTTGGCTACTCTGGTTAAGATTTCCGCAAAATGGGAGAGCATCACCAAGCACACTCAACGTAACTGGAGGACCATTTTACTACCTTAATTTTTAGTAAAGAACTTTAATGACAATCTGTATATGATTGTGCGTAAGGCCTATGCTTTCCTACAGTAAAAGTGGTATGCGGGCATGTTCATCCGATTACATGAGATCAGATTTACAAGGTTGAAACCACAATTTGTGGCAATTTAATATCTACTGCTACCTAGGGTAAACCCAACGATAATAAAACATGATCTTGGGTATCACTGTTTTGGAATATATATATGTATATTTGCAACAAATGCAACAGCATTTATTGATTAAATTTTTTGCTAAGTATTTTAGCAGTTAGTGCTAACTATTTGGAATATACTATCGCGGGGCATCTGCCATGAAACCTTGCGGCAAGCCAACCGGCCGGCGAGCCGATAAAACCGACGAACGGAAAACTGCCGGCAGGAAAAGGTCAGCCGGGAGAACGGCCGACAGGAAAAACGACCAGCCGGAAAAAATGACAGGCCGGAAAAACGACAGGCCACCGACATTTCCGGCTGCTATCCAACACTCTCCAAGATTAATTTTGCAAAATATTTATGTGATATTTTTCAAAATCTAAATTTTTCAGTGCTGATTATGAACAGAATTGCATTCATCCACTATACAATTTACGTGTAAAACCACAATGCTCTTTACGGCGCAGTTCTTATTACTATGTAACAATAATTACTTAATCTATGCGAAGCAGCCCCGAAAACAGCTTACATTTTAGAACGAAACCTATAGCGACTATGTATGCCTGGCGGTCTCTAATGCTTACGGAATAAATGTGAATCAGATATTGCCCTGCGCTAACTTATTTGCATTTTTTCCTGCATAAAAGTTGTACGACCCCAGACCTTTTTAGTTGGTAGGCGGACATCAGCGTTCGTGATCAAAAGTATCTAGACATGTGACTCCGTTTATATCAATGTTCGCGATACTTATATATGTATGTAATGTTTGCAAATACAAGTGCCCAAAGTATGGCCACAATCCTACTGTCAAGTCGTTTTACCTGTTTCTAAACATATGCGCCACTACACCAATAAACTACAGATTATTTTCGAAAGCGTAAAGTTATGATTGCATGATAATCAACCGTTTAATCATCCTTTTCTTCGATTGAATGGCAGTCAAATCAGCGTAATCGGTTCACGGTTTAGCGGCTTAGGCTGGGCTTAGTAGTGCTAGGCACCGGCCAGGTTTTACGTTGGCCGGACGGCCGTAAAATTTTGCGGTCGGCTGCTGGTTGGAACAACGGCCGGCCGGCAAACCGGACGGCCTACCAGGCTGAAAGCGGACTACCGCGGCGAAGCCGGACCATCCGTTCGACGGCCAACTTATCCGGCGGGAACCCAACACTAGTATATAGCATGTCAGTAGTTACAAGTGCAAAGTATTTAAAATTTAATAAGGCAAAGTCGTAATTTGAAAGCTTTACGTCAATTCTGTGACTAAATACAATGCACGTATCTCCACGTTTATTTGTTTGTTCTACAAAAATGGTATACAGTGCTTTTGGTGAGTATACTTCTGCTTCAAACGAAAAACGGAAAAAATGATTTGTGTACATTAGGCTACGCCTGTTAAAATTGTTCACTAGCTAGCCAGGAGATTTATAATCGAACCACTTAAAATTTAGTGTAAAATTTCAGCTAAATATCATAACATTATTTATTATAATATACAGTTATTTGCTATGTCAAGCATATATTTCCGAATCAGTTTGGCGATTCTGTTATCGCAACTAGTGCTCTTACCACCAATAACGTGCGGATATGCGACGGATTATAGTGGTTACCCAAACGAAATTGTTTTGCTTGGTATTAAGAGACGTCCGTCACTGGTACGTTTCAGTAATTTACTGGATACTCTATATGTTGTTTTGTAGTGTAAATAGATGTGGTGACGCCCCGCAAATTCTTCGCTTTAAGCTGTTTGTAACGATATAGCGACCGGCCGCTAAACGTGACATGGATCGCCTTGAGTTCCACAATTCTATGAAAAAAACGCAGAATCCACAATAAAATCCAAAGGATTTGATTTTTCTCATTTTTTGCAAGGCCAACAATAGTGCTGATTTCATAATGAAACTTAAACGTAAAATAAAGCAACTTTTAATACACGAAAGGATATTTTTAAATTTTCTTCGGGACAAATGTGCAACTTATAGCCCGTTTACTCACGAACTGGTTTGTATGCATATAGTGCATTGTTCGATAAACTCACGTTGCGCCATAGATTGCATCGTTTGCTTGGCTACAAGCTGTATACGTAAAAAACTGGGCCAACTAGAAGCTGTTGTGTGGTTCCTTAAAAGATCTCGCAAAGAACGTATAACAACGCACATGAAAACACGCTTTGATGTAAACTAAGTTACATCTCAAAATGTGCTAATCCTAATAAGGAAAGTTGGTCGTCACAGGGTTAAGACATACTCCGAGGTTCCGGAGGGGGTGGAGGGGACAGAGCCGCATGGGGAGGGGTAACCCCCTATGAGCATATATCGGTGGAGATTGAAATTTGACCATAAGTTGTCCACGCATTAAGAGTGTGTTCTAACATAAAATTATATATAATTGATACTTTTCCAGATCTTAAACCGTCATCGGCCGAAACGTCACCCAGTCTACTACGACAGATACGAGCTTGATAAGCAAAACCAGTACCAGAAATAGATTGTATCGAGCAAAGAAGCTTTCAAAGGCAGTTCAGCCATATATATATATATATTTAATATTTTATATGACAGTTCAGGGAAAAGTATTGCTGAAATAAACTATTACAAATTTTTCTTTTCGGCTGCATTGAGACTTGCCTAAAAATACGCAATTTTCTAAAGACGCATAAAACGTATGAGTAAATACTTGATTGCTTAAACATGTGTGCAGTCATAAGAAAGGACATAGCTAACGTCAGCCTTGCAATGATTACACATTTTCCTTTAGCTATCCCCGGGCCATTCCAAGACACACGATAAATTTGGTACCATTTGACTCAGCTGGGAGGGCTGGTTCGGAAAATATCAATTGCGGCCAGCTTCATGAATTTTTCGTTTTTATAAACTACTCAAAATTTTCTATAAATGCATAATTTTATATATACCAGTCGAACTACACTGAGGAGCTGAGACGAATGTCGGTAAATCAGATGAATCAATACATGGGTGATTTAATTATTGCCATTTATGTTAAATCCAAAGTTTAAGTTGTAAACTGAACTCAGTCGTTCCGATGTACACAAAGATGTCATAAACGGTTTCTTAAAATTTGCACCTACTTTATATATATATAATTATTAATGCAGGTGTTGCTATAGATAAATAACAGGGAGGCAGTTTTTACCTTTTAATACCTTTTGTGTGCCTTTGTTACGTTGCAGCTTCCTCCAAAGAATTAGTTTCCCCTACAATTTGGCTCAGACCTATTATACGTACACGGCGCAATACACAGTTGCACTGAAACTAAAGTATATATGTCGCCACACAGTGAACAGACCTTGAGTGTTTTCATCGCACTAGAATGTTGTGAGTCCCACATCCCGGCCGTCGGCTTCCAAAACTCATAATAGCTGTTGAACATAAACCGAATCCTTAGAATAGTAAACTCAAGTTTTAGACTAACCTTAAACTGCAGACTAGGTCCACATTTGAATTTTGCGCTAAGCCTATATATTATCCGTTGAAAAGGCCTTTACAAAAGTCTATTTTAGATATGCTAAACCAATATTCAAGTATGTCCTAACCTATCAAACTTAAACTAATGCCCCATTTTTCCTTTACACCTTACAAAATAGCATATAACACTTCAAACAAACCTAAATACTAAAATACACAGCTTATCCACTGCAATGCCGATATTTTTAGCACACTGCTTTAACTTTATCATGTGGGCGCATTTGTTTAATCGCCATACCTAGGCGTTTGACTCACTTCATGTGTCACGGTTGGCCTAACAAATTGGAGAGCACACACGAGTACACGCCGGATGCGGCGGTAAATTTCTTGTAGTACCGACTAGCGGATACTCAGACATCTACCCGAAAAGTAGCGATGTTATAAATCATCCACTTTAAAACTGCAGAATAAAAAATTTCCACGAAAGTTAATGGACGCTACATATACAAGAAATTTGAAAATTTCTGGGTGCAGCAAAATTTCATGGACCCCAGTAATTTTGTGTGCCTACATGCAATACAGTAATTTACCTGTAAAATTTTAGTTGCAGCAACATGTCTTTTCAGCTTTAGCACATCCATACCAAGTTAGATCGCTAAGTGAATGAACAGACAGAAATTCGGCAAATTGAAAGGCGACGTTTCCTAGAGACCGATTCTCAGTTCCATATTATATTCCAAAATATTTGTTTGTTTAATCAATATGGTCCAGTGTTATGTGCGATATATCATGATGCTACCGCGGCAGTGAACCTGCAGACTCAATGATTTGGCAGACTGAGAAAGGTTAAGGCGACGGTTCCTACAGACTGATTCTCACATCCATATTATATTCCAAAATATTTGTTCGTTTTATCAACGTGGTCCAGTGTTCTGTACGACATTACCTTACTTGGTAATTTTTATTGTATCGTGGTGCTACCGCGGCAGTGAACCTGCAAACTCAGTGATTCGGAAGATTGAAAAAGGTTGAGGCAACGTTTCCTAAAGACCAATTCTCACTTCCATATTATATTTCAAAATATTTGTTCGTATCATCAACCTGGTACAGTGTTCTGTGCGACATTACCTTACTTGACAATTTCTATTGTATCATGGTGCTACCGCAGCAGTGAACCTGCATACTCAATGATTCGGCAGATTGAAAAACGTTGAGGCGACGTTTCCTAGAGACCTATTCTCACTTCCATATTACATATATTTCGCAACATTTGGTCGTTTCATCAGCGTGGTCCAGTGTTCTGTGGGACGTTACCTTACTTGGCAATTTTTATTGTATCATGGTGCTAGTCCGGCAGTGAACCTGCAGACTCAATGATTCGGCTGATTGAAAAATGTTGAGGCGACGTTTCCTAGAGACCGATTCTCAGCTCCATATTATATTCCAAAATATTTGTTTGTTTAATCAATATGGTCCAGTGTTATGTGCGATATATCATGATGCTACCGCGGCAGTGAACCTGCAGACTCAATGATTTGGCAGATTGAGAAAGGTTAAGCCGACGGTTCCTAGAGACTGATTCTTACATCCATATTATATTCCAAAATATTTGTTCGTTTTATCAACGTGGTCCAGTGTTCTGTACGACATTACCTTACTTGGCAATTTTTATTGTATCATGGTGCCACCGCGGCAGTGAACCTGCAAACTCAGTGATTCGGAAGATTGAAAAAGGTTGAGGCGACGTTCCCTAAAGACCAATTCTCACTTCCATATTATATTCCAAAATGTTTGCGCATTTTATCTACGTGGTTCAGTGTTCTGTGCGACCTTACCTTACTTGACAATTTCTATTGTATCATGGTGCTACCGCAGCAGTGAACCTGCATACTCAATGATTCCGCAGACTGAAAAAGGTTGAGGCGGCGTTTCCTAGAAACCGATTCTCACTTCCATATTACATATATTTCGCAACATTTGGTCATTTCATCAGCGTGGTCCAGTGTTCTGTGCGACGTTACCTTACTCGGCAATTTTTATTGTATCATGGTGCTAGTCCGGCAGTGAACCTGCAGACTCAATGATTCGGCAGATTGAAAAATGTTGAGGCGACGTTTCCTAGAGACCGATTCTCAGTTCCATATTTCATTCCGAAATATTTGTTCGTTTTAATCAACGCGGTCCAGTGTTCTGTGCGACATTACCTTACTTGACAATTTCTATTGTATCATGGTGCTACCGCAGCAGTGAACCTGCATACTCAATGATTCGGCAGATTGAAAAACCTTGAGGCGACGTTTCCTAGAGACCTATTCTCACTTCCATATTACATATATTTCGCAACATTTGGTCGTTTCATCAGCGTGGTCCAGTGTTCTGTGCGACGTTACCTTACTTGGCAATTTTTATTGTATCATGGTGCTAGTCCGGCAGTGAACCTGCAGACTCAATGATTCGGCAGATTGAAAAATGTTGAGGCGACGTTTCCTAGAGACCGATTCTCAGTTCCATATTTCATTCCAAAATATTTGTTCGTTTTAATCAACGCGGTCCAGTGTTCTGTGCGACATTACCTTACTTGGCAAATTATTGTATCTAGGTGCTACCGCGGCAGTGAACCTGCAAAAACTCAACAGGATCTTCTTGTAGAATTTTAGCAAGAATTTCACAACTGACCTAATATTTCACTCCGCGAACAAAATATATAATAAAGTTTACTAAATAAAATCATACAAATTTCTATAGTATTAAAGTAGAAGTACAATAAACAGACCTATAAGGCATAAAATTGCTATAAACACTGTGATCAAACCCTATTAATTCACATATTCATAGCTTATGTATGCTCGTAACTGCACATAAACATGTTCCAATATAATTTCTTAATATGTACATATCCATAAGCGTTCCCCAGCACACGAAAAACCTTATATATAAAGTGTCAATTCAAGTATAAACAAAATGAGGAAGTCGCACTTTCACGGGAATTGATACTTTGTATAACTCTGTAAATTATATCAAAAGTTGCCCAGAAGACTAAGGATTATAAATTTTAAATGTGACATTTACTTGCTCAACGTTAGCCACCACGATTCCCTTACAGTTATATAACTTTAACATATATTCGTAACAGCTAGTTTAGCACCGGCAGTGAAGCGTATCATTGATGCGTATTAGTTTAATAAAAAGATATATGTGTCATGGAGGTTATACTTACCCCGCTGAAGGTCGGACACCCCTGTATACCAGCCCACGGCTTTCACAGCAGTAGGCCTATTCCGCATACCGTGGAACATCAAGCGCCCGGCTGAGTAACTTCGTATCCACTACAGCCGTAAATACGGACAGTCTTGTGGAAATCATCACAGTATTCATTCTTCGAAGTTATATATCTACACCCTCAGAAACTACAAAATAAATTATGGATATAAAATCATTTATCGAATTTGATTCCACTTAATTATTAATTCTTTAGCTGTAAACCAGCCACTGCATTTTTCTGAAATACTTTATATAAAAATGTTTAAATGACGTAAGATCAGTCTAAAATTGGCTGTCTTGACCTTCTAAATACTGAGAAGCGTTAAGTCCTAATAAAGTGAACACTGTTGAAAACAGAAATATCAAGTTTACACAGTTGCATACATTTGCAAACGTAGTGAATTTGATATTATGCCATTTAATGGTAAGCAAGGCGTGTAGACTTGCTTATTGCTCGTGATCGTATCTACACTGCATGAACGCCAGTTGAAAGGTGTCGAGACCGCGTTTTACAGTGAGAGAATCACCGGGTCCTAACGGTGGAACAATGACCTGTCTACCAAACCTTTAAGTGATCGACAACGGCTATTCAAGTGACTGAAAGTTTATGCGCCCTTATATTTTATTTCAGTCGCAACCCTGACCCATCGCTACATGCTGCGGTGACGTACTAATTGCAGGAAGATAAACAAACATATATGGTTTGAGCACATAGTCAGATATTTCCAGGGGTCCAAACGGTGGAGCAATGAACTATCTACCAATCCATACGTGACTTACATTGTCTACTGCAACGTTGACTAACACTTCCATGTCCCCATTACTTTATTATTTTATTTAAGGCGCAACCCTAACCTAGCCCGGCATGCTGCAAGTACTAAAATGCCTGCACACTTTCAAACAGGGTAGCTTTTGTTTATATAAATTTGCATTTGGTTTAACTTTTTCCCAATTAATTGATGCCCAGAGACAATTTTTCTGTGGATAGTTTTTAATAATTTATGCAATAAAACAATCTCTATATTTCATCATGCTGTAATTTGCTTGAAACCGAGCAGAAGTTCTGAATGTTCAACAACATAAAATTTAAAAACATACCGTCAAATTCATGCTGAAAACTATATTTACCGTTGGGTTACGGCAGGTTTATGAAAAGTCGCCGCCCTGGCGTTACGTTACAATGCTGTGACGGTCAGATGCCCCTAAGCCATATTTTCCTTCTGAGACCGCACCTCGTTTCAACGGTAAAGTTACCACAATCGAAGGCTCTTGCTATAGCGTCGTTTTCGCCGTCATTATGCATGATTTATATTCGGGTTTTTGAATATAAAAATAATGTTTTCTAGAAAAATCACTAAATGACATCACATAGCAACAATTGGTCCACGAAATACACGCTAGACACAAATACGTTAGTATGTATATAAAACGAAACTAAGTGCCAGTATATATAACTTATAGCAGACATTAAGACAGAAACGAATATCCGACACCAATAATATACAACTAAAACCAAAAAAGTTAAGAAATTTGAGCCAATTATTTACAACGAAATAGTAGTAACATATGTTCAGCCGGTATGCGTGCCCCAATATAATAACCACTAATGAGCGGATTTTAGACACGCCTATGTCGCAAACTAATGGCACGGTGCGTCTATCTGTGACCCGATTTTGCATAATATCACGAATGAAAAACCGATCTCACTTTACGCATACACCCGAAGCTGTTACTAGAGCTATTACAAATACGCCCAACAATTTCTCCTTGCTTTCAGTTCGCTCAACATTTGGCTACAATTTGTAACGAAAAAGTGGTACACTTTCAAATTTACCCAAAAACAAAAGGAAACTGCTTTCGATTTTTGACCTGACAGTTGAAAGATTTGAACGCACGTTTATACGGTCCCAAATTTTAAAACCTTAAATATCAGCCATCTATTTGAAATAGTTCCCGATATTATTGAGGGGGCACATAAACTCAGTTGATAATAAATTGTAGGAACAACAGGCGCGGTAAAACTCAAATGGTGTTGAAAATTTAACGCCAAACAATGTAAAGTAAATAAGCTAAAAACGAGCTTATTCCAAGTTTTGTTTAGAGAAACACTTATCTTACAAAGTAAATACCGCGTATATCAAATATATCGAATATATATCATTTAGATTATTGCTTCAACTCCAACTGATTCGCTAAAAAGAATACTACTAAAGCAAATTTAGGAGACGTCTAAACAATTTCAAAGTAATACAACACGAAAAAAATTAAAATGATAAATAAATCTAAAATAGTGATAGTAAAACTCAAAAATACGAATTAAATCTGTTTAGCGCCAAAAAACAACAGCAGCAATATATATCTATATACAAATGTATACTTAAGAATCACTCCTATACCTCTGTTTCAACAATGCAAAATCTATTTCATGATACATTTTACCGAAAACATAATCATGGTTGAATGCAAATGATCATTTAACTATAAATAATATATAACTAACACAAACGAAACAACATATAGAAGCAAATGTAATCGACCAGTTCTGAGATAAACACTCAAAAGAAAATTATTCGTGCAAGCTTTCGAAAGATCTACAGTTATACTACACTTTATCGTACATTTTTTCACAGAGATTTAGTCGCAGATTTGAGAGAACAGTACATTTCGAGCCCGCGGTAAACTAAAACATGACAAAATAAACCATATCGGTTCAACCCTAGCCATACGGAACGTCAGTGGTATAGCAGGGGGAGGGGAAAGGAGAGAATACCCACGAATTTTTTTGACCTGGAAAATTACCAATGGGCACCCCTTATTAAAAACTTTCCCAGCTGCGCTACATTTTTGCTGTAGGAGTAGCCTGGAAATTGCTTTTTCACTTTAAAATCTAAAATTCGGCCCTGTGAGGCAAAAACACACTGCCGGGGGAACGAAGTGACATAAGGTCTCGGCCTGAATCAGTCCACACACCCCGAAATTTTTTCCTAGCTACGCCCATGCGGAACATGGTAGAAATATTTGAAGCGGCTGTGGTCTCCGTGTCGCTTCTGGGTTCACCGTATTACCTTCGAGACCCGTGCCTAAGTGTATAACACTAACAACGATTTTACCGCGAACATTCGACGAACTCTTGACTCGTGCATAACAGCCCGTTAATATTGTTTGTGTCCCTTGATTGCCATCAGTATTTCGATAACAACGACAATCATCATTACTACTAAAACGGACTGCGACCCACATTTATTTACGATTAATAAACATAATAAAATAATTATTGAATGTTTAAGTATTCGAAAATACAAAACTCTGTACGAAGATTATAATAGCATTTATATTTTTACTAACAAAACTTATATCAAGGATTTGTTATTTGATGCATGATGAGGCTAAGGCGATGTTGTATGTTATAATGGTCAACTAGTTAGTTTCAAAATTAATAAAATCAATATTCAGTATATCAAATTTGCAGAAAAGTATGACACTCGGTCATACTTATGTAATTCTCTTATCCAATGATGTATTCGTTTTTCAGCCTACACACTCAAGGATTGACGGGGTATCCCAAACTCCCTTGGGAGGGGTTTAAAAGTTACCAGGTCACCATTAACCAATGAGACTACAGCAGAAATAGTAGACAGCGGTGATTGCTCTTCTTGCTATAATCTCATTGTTCATTGAATATCTAATGCTTACATAGCACTTCCAAGTGCAGTCATATGTGCAACACGCCGTACAAACGTCAGTAATTTTATAGCAGTACCTAATAATTTTGATGGATGTGTCTAATTTTTTATTGCGATACCATTAAGCTTCAGCGAATGAAAGCACAGTTATCTACACCAATGGAAGAGCAGAGTGAAGTGATTCCCTCAAAACAAAATTAAATTCATTGTCTGGTAAAAAACTGACAGCTTCTGAAACTTTGTAATAAGTAAAATCATAATGGTCGACTATGCTGAAGAGTATTATACACCTCAGCTTTTCTACATCATTAACCGGGGAACATAAAATTGTTGTTGTTTTCGGCCTTATTCAAAAAACAGCTCACAAACATGATCTAATTCAGGTATATACCCCCCAACCTTGGACCCCTGGTTCTTATCCACGAACTTCAAATCTCCAGGAACCTAAAGGTCTGAATATAATGGTCCAAGAGAGGAGCTCAAACTGGTGGTCTAAGAATGTGTTGAGGTGTGTCACGCTTATGGCCTGTCGGGTGGATCATAAACATGGGAAAGGGTTGGGAAAAACCGAAAATAACCATGACGTAACGCGGACAAACACAACAAAAAGCTGAGGAATGCCACACTCGAGTATCATCTGGTTTTGGCAAGGCGATAACTCTAACCTCTAATATTTACATAGGTACGACCTCACGTAAAGCACCTGAAATATACATCTCATAGTACCAGAAGTGTCTCTAAATAACGAACAATTAAAACTGCTATTTAACACAAATTGAAGCTAAATAATTTCGTCATAATTACTTTGACAATGATCTTTGAATTAGACAGATGTTCCAAAATTATCACAGAGCATTATTTTGTTTTTGGATTACTACGAGACATAGCGGCAGTATGAACGAATAGGGATGTTACTCTTGGAACGTACCTAATTCACCATTATAGTTTAGAGCCAAAACTAATTTGGAGTAATTTTGCTGTTATCGCATGTAACGTGATGACAGCTGAACATTTGGGTCATCTTTTGCACGCCGCTATATTAAGCAGGCAGCGTATGTATATATCGTATACCATAATAAAGCATGCCAACAGAGCATATGGCTGCAAAAAATTTAATTTACATTGGGGGGGGGGCGCTCGGGCAAAATTGCGGGTGGTTAAAAAGTGCCAGCCCTCACCCCACTCTTGCTGCGCCTAGAAGCATCTAGTAAGCACTTTGCTAACTAACGTTATATAATATTTTTCAGATTGCAACAGTACATACGATAATAAATATATACCACGATTTATGATAACTTGCTGCAAAGTATTTCACATATGCAGAGTTCGTTTCTCATGAAAACTAGATGCAGCCTGACTGTGGTTGTACAGTGTACATCATATAATGCCGGTGCATTCTTCTTAAAACAGTAGCATTGGCGCCGGTGCCATGATTAGGCTAATAGCTACAGCTACATCTCGAATCACAGCTACAAACATAATACAATAATACTCTGAAGCCTCGTCAATGATATATGTCAATTTCCTGCGTCGCGCACAAAATCAATACAATTTAGAACCAAGACACCTGTATTTATGCTATGCATAACACAGTATCCGCCAGAAAGCACCGCTGTTAAGTCAATGGAAAAATGTAAGCTATTCCCACCACATGACCTGTATTTGCTTGGAAACAGACGTAGTAAAATCAAATTCCAAACACAATACCTACTAACTTATACAAACCGAACAACATTTAATGTATTAAAACGCTTGTATTATATATATATAATATATACTATATTTTGAACCAATAAGTAGCAATTATTTCATGTTCCGCTCTAAATTAGGGATGCAAACAGATAGAAAAAATCACAAAGCGCTGTGTTTATCACTGTATTAAAAGGTGAATACGGGTGCACGCTAGTATCGGTGTGAAGAGTCAGCTCCGAATCAGTTTTTGGGTACAAAAAATTACCATATATTACCAAATAATAAACAATAAAACATTATTTATACTGGAATACATTAGGCTAAAAAGTGAATTTTATAATCATCTGCATAATAATAGGCATAAAAACTACATAAATATTTTACAGATAATAATTATTATTTATAGTACATTTTACAGCCAAGCGAAAGGTCTAATTAAAATATTACAGACACATCAATAATAAGAATATATCTTTGTTTGTTTAGCAATTTTACAAATACCACGGGATTTATTTCTATTACTATAGTGAAAAAACAGTAATCTTTAGAAGCTTATAAACAAACATAGTTCATGTACGAATAGAAGCTGCACGACAACAGATTATATTACAAATTTAAGCGATTTAAAATTCTCAAATCCGCATATTCTATCTAGCAAAACAGTGCGCGATCCCTTCAACGACCGTCACTTTACAATTTCGTAGCATCAGATCGTGTACTCCGAAAGCTCACACAAATAATGATGGTGTTGTTCTAAATCATCTTATTGCGCCGTACGAATTGACAGTTCTCTTTCGGACCTGTTGGAAGCTATAACTGACAGTCGCCTCTTCGTAGCTCAATTCTTTTACCAATCCTATAACTTTGCATTGCACTGGCGATGCGCAGCAGCTTTCTGCCTAGCGACGGTGTTATTTTCTGCACAATCGAAACCGCTTCACCGATGCATATTACGCTGAAGACATTGCATTAACAGCCGATGGTGCTAGTAGGCTTCAGTCCACGCTGGACAGAGTGAATGAAGCAAATAGGTGCATCGTACTGTAATCAACGATTCCAAAACCAACGTAATGCAGTGTTGCCAACATGCGGACAGTAACATGTGCACTAACAATCAGAACCTAGAAAATGGCTCCGAGTTCTGCTACCTCGAAAATACGCTTACCCCAACAAGATCAGAAGTCGAAATCGATCAGAGAATTTATTGCTAAAGCTATAACTATATTCAGATAATTACGACGGCTATGGCAAGCTGCGAATGTTCAATTGTACACCAAATGCCACGTCTACAATGCAGCATCTATGGACTTTATTTTATGCTAGCAGCATTTTTTCAGTAAAAGTTAGCAACCTCCACAAACTCAATGTTTTCGAGAACTTCTGCCGCCAGCGACACAAATTTTTTCGAAACATGCAACTCATAAAGGCGCCGAACACTCGTGGAGCGGGTAAGCAAGTAATATTCTTACTAAATGTTAAATAACATTAACCCAAGCGCCTTATTTAACATATTGAGACTTGAAAAAAATCAAATTTTAAGTCACGTACTTTGTAAGCCATGCCGAATTATACATACCGCGCGATACGTACGTTTAAATGCAAGGCGGTATATTGTTGTATTATAATTTTGTCTGTAATAATTTATGTAATATCACCATTCTCTCACTCGGGTGTCTTTTAACCCCAAAACAGCGAAAACAGTAAAATTCTTCACAACATTAAAAATATCTTCTGAAATAGGTGTTATCTCAGAATATCATAAAATTATATTTGAATATTTTGAAAATAACAGTAGTTCGTGTTTGCGTTAAATACCTGAATGAATCAGAACGTGTATTTTTCTGCATATTATATTAACGCTCGAGCAGCGAGCGTACAAATATAAATTAATGGCTTCTCCACGACCCCTCGCGACTGGGGGGCACCCAGATCAACAATTTATAAGAGAGTCTACTCGGGGCGGGCCAGACTGGGAGGGACGAAAGGAGGAGCGAGCCAACCCTGGTTTGATGAAGCCAGAATTATAAAATCTCAGAATGAAAATTTATTTTCCCACGAGCAAATTGTGATCAAGTAACGAGCGAGCACCGACCAATTGTGGCGAACACTGTATATTGTGGCAAGAAAGAAATCCAAGGTTTGATATGACGGGGGGTACGCTGAGGTTGGCAAAACAGAATGGCTTGAAACTGCAGACACGGTCGGACTCTTAAGCTCAATTTGGTGTATATATATACTTTCGACGATTATTTTGGTACTGCAGCACTAAAGTATGTATGTAATGAAGACACAGAAGTCATCCTTGGTGTTCTCTCCTGAGCGCTGCTAGTTACAATAAGAAAGAGAAATTAGCAAGGTGCAGGACAAAAATTCAATTTTTACCATACCATCACTCGCGCAATTTATGTATAACGACGGATGTTGCGAAATAACAGACATTAAATATATCAGGCAATGACAAACAATAATAAACCAATAAAACAATCACTTACACTTCAAGCAACATAGCATAAAACGTACTGAAATCAAAGCTTGACAAATAACTGAAATCAAAGCTTGACAAATAATGTTATCATAATCGAAGATTTATACACTAGACAAACCTTGGTCATACCTTGATCTCAATCACTATTAAACAATAAATATTTGATGCAAACAGGAAATTCGACTCTGGGAATTTTTTCAACGAGTCGTTGTTAGAAATGCAAATAATCACAAACTCTGATCCTTCGATGGAATCCAAACGAGAGGTCTCGATTCTTCATTAATTGTTTCATTCACGCGGTGATATATTTGCTCCGGTGTAACACCTTGCACAATCGCTAGAATACAATATACCGATTGGATACAATAATATATATAACAAAAATTATCTTAATATAGATACTACCACAAGTGCACAAGGGAGGAATATATTTCCTTGCCCCTTTAAGAGTTTTATGTAAATCAAAATCTGTATTAGATGTCATTACTGCTTACAGCCTTATCACTTCTTAATTTCGGTGCGCGACCAAAACATGCTGCAGTAAGTATGTCGAAGCCAAGATTTGTGGGACGTATTGCAAGCAGCTTGCTGAGTGAAAGGTCTGACACCCAGTTTTGTGTAGGATAAGTCGGACACCCAGTTCTGTTGAGGCAAGCCGGAACCTCAGTTTTAGTGGATGTAGGTCGAACCTACCTGTTTTGGGGGATCGCTTGAACCATAACTGTTAATCCTACTGGCACCAAACCTACATAAGATTTGTTATATTTACCCGGGTTTTGGCTCAAAGAGGAGAAGATGACCGCGCATACCTCAGCTTCCCTCTTTAACGATTTTTAAATTTGCTCAAAAGGGAAGCCGAGATATGGGTCATACACATTTTCAAAACCATGTTTTCAAACGTGACAGCTCAACATATTTCATCTCAAAGGATTATTTTATATAACTCAATCCAACAGTATAAGTGACATATTAGCTTTAGTGACATCAAAACTGAAAAGAAAAAACACTGTACTGTTTTGAAAGGCACTGGTTTTGAAAATATATTTCCTATTGCGCGCGGTTTAAAAATAATCGCTGTTCTTGGAATGTCTACACTATACACAGCTATATGCAACCTGTTGGAATTAACAATCGGTTGTTTGCGAATGATATGTCAAAGTGTTATGATTTATATGCATTATCTGATACCATATCCCTATATGTATAAAAATTTAATTTTGACATTAAGGTTTCCCATAATAAACCACCTTTGACATCCATCGCCACACGATTAGCCTATCCATTGCAGACGCAATGGATCCACCCACTCAGTAATTCCCACACCCCACCCGCCAGAATTCTCCATGTTCCCCCTACCCCACCACTTAAAATCCTCCACGTTGGATTTTAATTCATTCTTCAAAACACAAAGAAATAAAAATAAGCGGTGGGCAAATATATTGTAATTAACCTCTGCCTCTGTCTGATCATATAAATTAGTTATTACACCTAAATATTGCCATCACTGCCCTAGAATTGCACACAGCAAAAATAAAATATCAAAAAACATGGTACAAATATTGAAATTTGGACCCCCACACTCTACATTTCCCCAGAAAATGAACGTGCGGTGCTCCACCGAAATCCTTCCCACAATGACATGTATATAGCCTTCCAAAAAGGGAAAGGTCAAGTTTTGGAAACCCATGAATATTTCCGCGGAACTTCAAAGTGGGCGATGAAAAAAATTTTGTTCCATATACTAAACAATAGCATATATTCACGTACTTTTACTGTTGTACAAACATTTTCCGGCTATAAAACAGCGTTTTAGCGTTAGTATTTAATACTGAGAAAAATGCTTACTATACAGAAAACATAATTTTACACACGAGCTTGAATTTAGCTGATCATGGGGTATCTCTAAAGTGTGGTGTTCCCACACTACGGACAGACACACTATATTTTTCTGGCTTAAACAAACTTATACATCACTTTTGCGGAAATATCAAACAAATCAATGAAGATCATTTGCGATAAAAGCAAGAAATATAGCAATACTTTTAATAAACAACTCAACAGCATTAGAAAAAGTATACGTTCTGCTGAAAAGTTTAAAGAATTTAACCACATTTTTATGAGAATCATGGAACTGCCAGTCGATTTGATAAATTTGTAAATTCTTTGACATAAATATTAGTTTTATCTAGAGCGTCAACAAAACAAGTAAGCTAAATGAGGTGGTGCACGACGACTCCAAAGAATGTACAGTTGCAGGAAAATGATACCTGTAAAATATTCTGCAAATTCTGACTCAATCATTTGAGCACGATGGAACTGTCGGTCTGCATCGTCAGCAGTTAACCGTCGATTCCATTCCCTGAAAAAGCCAGATTTCATTAGTGATATTACACAAGCATTTAATATTGAGTGGTATTACACAGGCAAAATCCTAGCGTCTGTGGAATTGTTACTGAAGCTGATTGCCATAATCTGAACACTGTACGAGCTATCGCTCTGATGCGCTATGCCCGCACAGCTCTGCATCGCTCTATCTGACCCTTTCAAATAAAGCCGGATGTGAGACAGGGTTCAATTTATTCGCAGAACCTGGTTACTTTCGCCATAGGCTGGGTCATGCGCACAGCTCTACACCGAACAGATGAAACTGTGTCACCGAGACTGAGGATAGACTCAAACCGATTTAGCTGACGGCATTGTTCTCGTCGCGGGAAGTGAAAGTCAGCTTCAAAACACGCTCGACTGGATGAGGTGCACAAGCCGTAGAATGAACAGGGTAATTTGCGCATCAAAAACAAAAATTATGTCATGTTGCATGATCGATATTTCAACAAACTCAACAATAAAGTATTATGCAACCAACGGCGTTCCAAATTCAAAAGACATTTTATATGACTTGTATTTAAACAAAAATTTTATTAAATAACTATGTGCTTTACTCTAGGACCGGTCAGATATTAACTAGTAACAAAATCCGTGGTGCGAATAGACGGAAAGTGGCACACAGTCGCACTTTAGTAGGTCACTGTAAATAATCGATGTTGGCCACATTAAATAAACATAACAATCATATTACTGGCGCTGCCTGTACATTTATACCGGCATCACAGCGTTTCTAATTGTAGCTATGAGTTTTTTGTGATAATAAACAAAAGTTGTTAACATGTGATTCACTAACTTACCAACATTTTTGAAACCATATTTATGAAAGTGTCCAGATTTAAGCAAGCCATATCTAACCATAGTTACATGTTTTCCACCAAACAGTCTCTGTAAAGTTTCTATTACATACAGCTATTTTGCAGGGTAATCCTTCGAGTCGACAATAAGTTTAAATAAAGTAAAGTTATCTGGCCTGCCCTTGGAATTATCAAAAGTTGAGGGAATTTGAAATAGCAGTTCCAGACCCCACTGAGGACAGGTCAGGTTTTGAGTATCAGTAACAAAAACTTACATGAGCATCGCAGCGTTATCGGGTTTAACACAAATTGCAATTGGATATAAGCCCGCGTTCTGCAGCCGACGAATTGCATTGCCACTGACATCGAGAATGCAATGTTTACCCTACAACATTAACGAGCTACGAAGCAGCCAAAATAAAAATAAATCGCAGGTGATGCTAACAAAAGAAGAAAACAAATTTCACGAAAACAACGATATCATGCAATTTTCCCCAACAATTATGTCTGTTAAAAGCAGTAAAGCAAAGCACGGCTGAGCTCTCCAAATTGGCGAGAGGGTGGGGGAATCCTGACATTTTTCGGTTCCCCTGGTTCAAAACAGGTGCCCCCGGCTTATGGCCAATGGCAAATCCTTGGGCTTCCCCGGTTTATGGCCTCTTGGCAAATTTTTCCAATTTGGTTTCCCGTTTCCAATTGGTCCAAAGTACATAAAATTTGATCAAAATTTTCACTAAAATTCCGTTCTAAAGCCAAAAATTTCGCAAATTTTATCAGAAGTTGCTGCAAAAGCGTTTTCTCGCAAAAAAATTTTCTCTCCATCAAAAGCGTTTTGGTAGTGTTGCTGACACGATTTTTAACCGTTTTTCTCTTGGCAAAATGCCCCTGGCAAAATCGGGCGCTCCGGTTCGGAACCAGGCCCCCGGGTTCATGGCCCATGGCAAAATTTTCATCGAACGGAGAACCCAAATACAGTAACACCTAAAGGAAAACAAAGATGCAAACTGTCTAGACATAATCTTGTTGTTCCCTTATAATGCTTCGCTTGATCTTTAACAAAATTTGTTAGATCAGCGAAACGACGTGGAAGTTTTACTTTTTCCAAAATATACAAATCCTTTACTCTGCTACATGCGCAAGCTTTCACTAGAACACATATATATGCATGAGCAGTTGTAAAGGCGTTTGCACAGTACATTAATAGCTTAGTGTCTCGCGAACACGTGAAATCAGAGAATGCAAATAATGATATCGCTAGTGGATATTATTCTAACTATGTTTACAAAAGAAATTTACTCTACGCGCATTTACTCTACTGTCTCGAAATTTCGTACACGATAACTTGTTGAATTCTGAATGTTAACGAAGAATTCTTACTTTTCATGTGGCGAAATTTGAGAATGTCAGTTAGTACATTTATTCTTGTAGCATGCATAATTAAATCTGCAAACTCCGATCGTTTCGCACTATAGCTCAAACGAAAGCTTGAAGTCTCTATTTGTATCGTTAGTCATGGCCTAAAACTAATTGCAACTCCTTGCCTCGTGAGAGTGGCCCGAAGCGGGTCGGTCAATATGGGTTCCGACAAAACAATAGCGGTTGGTTGTATCTCGACAATACGTACAAATATTTCAATCATGTCGGATGGTTTTGTACTAAGTACTTTATACAGATATTTATAAAGCTTTTGTACAAGGTTACCCTTGAACCCGGGATTGGGCATAAAGGAGTTTTAAAGCGGCCTACAAAACCCGAATATACGAAAACAGCAGTAACAACAATCCACAAACAATGAAAATATATGAGTATTTGGGCTCATTTTTAGAGCGACAGAAGCTAGATTGTGTATAGTCAAACGGGGCAATTGCGCCCTCAAAAAATAAGAATTTGGCTACAAGTGTAAAGACTTGCAGCATCCTGGGAATATTTGGAGATTAGTATCAAGCCAATCAGTGTTTAGTATTACTAACGTGGTGGTACATTTTCTCCATCACTGTGCGGAACTGGGGCACAAAATTTGTCAAGGCGCAATTGCCCCGTTTATGGGGTAATTACGCATACTTACCGGGGTAATTGCGCCATTGCCATTTTCTTCATACACTGGTTGCTGGTTGACCACTACGCGCGTTGATCGATTCACTATTGGGTTACGAACAGGGAAGCGATATCCGGAGGCGTCAGATTCGTTGTTGTCCCATAAATACACACCGCTAAGCACCTCGATGCAGTTCAAAGTAATAAAGTCAGTTGAAACATATTTACATGATTTATGTACAGCATTATATTAACAGGATATGTTTATATACATAGTTTTAGTCAGTCGTTATTTGCACACGCTAACGCCGGGCTACTGGCTTGGCCGCAGTGCAGCGACATTCCGTGGCCGTAAATCGACGTTGCCTCTTTCGACCTTTCTAGTTTCACAACCTCATCGAAGGTTGATTTTATGGCTGGGTAGGATTCGATGTTCCATTTATTCCCATATTTCGACTGTGCGTCGACTGGACCTGCAATCATGTCGTAAAGAGCGAAATCATCGATATCAGGAGTTGATGGTGCCTCAAGCTCGGTTCCGCTTATGCCTGACTTTGGCTTTAGACAGTCTAACCGCATTCCCATTACAAAAGTCCCGTCTTGGCTTGGAATAACCTCGACAGCTTTGCCAACGTATAGCGTTTTGCGCTTATCGCCATATACAGCTGCATACCATTTGCCCACATTTTCAAACGGCGAATCCTTATTTATATTGTCCCATAAATTCTTAAGGTATAGATAGCCTTGGCGTTCGGATCCAGGTGGAAAGGCGCCACCGTGCACCGCTATTTCGTCGTCATCGTCACTGCTGCCATTGTCGCTGGAATCGTTATCAGAGCTGCTACTTTCCGGGGTGGGTGCGTTTCGCTTTCTACTACGCTTTGCTACATTTTTTCCGCTTTTAGCTGTTTATTTTTTACTCCGTCTTCCCTACCAGCTCGTTCTGCGTCTTCAAACTGAGCATCACTGGTTACAAGTTCGCCGTAAGGATTAACCTTGCGCCTTTTAGTGCGTGTGGCAGCGACACCAGTAGCTTTGTTGGCAGATAGGGTATCGAGGACTGCTTCTCGAAACGACTTAGGAGTTTCAGAACGCTCCACCGGAATCGGAACGTCGCTTCCATCTGCTATAAAATATGTGACAGATTTACCTTTTTTGCCATGATAGACTGTCTGTGGTGTTATCTGATTAATAACCGAATTACTGGGGCCCGGCAGATCTGATTCACTGGCCGATTGCGCTGTTGGTGTATCAAGTTCCTGTAGATCAATACCACCATTCGTAACATCAACATTATCAATTATTTCCAGTGTTAGCTCAGGCTCTCCATCTTCTACCCATTGATGATAAGCCGCTAAAAGTTTGGTGTCAAACCGATGTACCGGATAGTTTTCCGGATTGAATGGCCAAATGCCCGTTTTACCGAAGCCAGCTTTTATATTACTGTTATTAACGGCCTTGTCCCATACCTGGGCAAGATTTTTTGCGAACTCTGCCTTGGACAATTTGTTGCGCGTTTGCAATAGCCGTTTTGTGAGAATAGCTTGCCAAGCATCCTTAACTGGTTTAAACACCCCAGCATCCAAAGGCTGTAACAGTTCAGTAGTGTGAGGCGGTAGTTTTAGAAGCTGAATCGACTTTGATTTGGCAAACTTCCTAGTCTCGTTCCACATATGAGACATATGGCCGTCAAAAATGAGCAGTCGCGGTTCAATCTCACCATTTTCGGCCAAAGTTCGCGTTGTTTCTTCAAATTTAATGAACCATTTCAGAAAAGTGCTTGCGTCCATCCAACCAGAGTCGTTCGCATACTGCCACGGATAGTATTGCGTGTCGCGAGGAATATCCGGACGCCACTGCATTTGGACAGTTTTTCCCTTATGGATTATTAAAGGCGGCAGAGTGGAGCCAGCAGCATTACATACCGCCAGCACAGTAGTATTCTCCCTGCCGGCACCTGGAACTACCTGTACTGTTTTTGACCCTTACCAGATACCACTCTGCATTTAGTTGGATCCGAAGGAAACCCAGTTTCGTCGCAATTCCAAATACGTTCCCGAAGATCATCTAGTCTAAGCGAAGAAATAGCCACTTTCAGTATCTTATAATAAAAATGATATATAACGAAAGGATTTTTGATTGCGTTATACCGCGGAACACTAAGCTTTGTTGCATGCTTTAAAGATAAATTGTTGCGTAAAAGAAATTTCTGAAGCCAATCGGGACCTGGGCGTCCACATTTGAAGAAAGCAGTAGCTCGCTGGCACTGATCTTCGTTCGCATTCACATAATTTTCCACGACGTCCGCGATTGACTTGAGCGTTGGTGCAAATCCAACGTCTGCCATTTCGGTGATGCACTCGCGAAGCTCTGCTTCTTGCTCGTCAGAAAAAGCTGTTTTGCGGCCTTTATTGCTGCTGATTAATTGTTGACCCTCGTCTTTTGCCTTCAAGTGCCTGCGCAAAGATCGCTGGCTAATTCCATATTTGACCTCTAACTTGCCGAAGGAAACGCCATCTTCACGTTCCCGTAATGCTTGCTGCATGGCACCATCGGTCCATGTTTTCCGACTATCACCTTTCTTTTGATAATTTCGAACCATACTGAACGAATACAACGACGATTACTCGAATTAAGTTTGATAGAATACTTGATATATTGGTATTATACTAATACTAATGCCTATATTAATAGCTATCGTCTAAAATAGAGATTGACACAATTGCCCCGAAAAGGGGCAATTCTGCCCAATCGGGGCGCAATTGCCCTCCATCGCCGCCAGAGCAAGGGGCAATTGCGCCCCGATCTCAGTCAGCACACCCATGACCTAAACTGATCGCCAGCCATACTATTACGTAGAATGCTTTGTCATTGTAGTTCAGTGAATTAAACACAAATTTCCGAGTTTCTTTTGTTACAGAATTTTAAAAATTAAAAATTGCATATTATCGCTGACAACAGCATGACTTTGACTGTTAGTGCTTGTGGCTTTGTGTACCCTTACTAAATGAAGATATATCAGTGTTATGCTGTGTGTAGGTAGGGTAGATGTAACCATGTAACCTGAAAGCACTTGTTTACTGACCGCCAATATTATGATATTATGTTATGGGTCTTAATTGCCCCAATATTTGCATACGGCGCAATTGCCCCGTTCGACTATATATGTTGCATATATCATGATATGCTGATGTATGATGCGCCATTGTGGTGACTACCTATAATGTACAATCCACTCAGAATTCAAAAACCTGGCATCCAAAAGTCCCTAGTTGTATTCATTATACACGACATATAACAATGTTACCTGATTGGCGACCTGGCGAACCGAAGCAATGCTGGTGCCATACAGATTTCCGTTGTATTGACCAGCTTCGATAAACATATGATTTTGAATGTCGTGTTCCATTTGGTCCCGATTCGGTACAAAATGATAGTCGCGACCATCAATTTCATTGTCGCGTCGTGGCCGTGTAGTATCTAGAACAAAACGACTGCCTTTCTATAAATATGTAGCTATCCAAATATAAACATAGTACAACACGCAAAATTTTACATAAACAAAATCATATCAAATAATATCATATATTATAACAACGCAACCACAGAGAGTACTACATAATAATGGAACACAGTTATTTGCAGAGCTAATGTCGACTAATATTGTTTTTCATAAAGCTTCTTCCTCAAATACAGAGACAGCAGCCCTCAGATATTTTGACGTGCTCAAAGTTCTGTAGTTTGTGTCCGATGTAATATCAGACTCCCTTAGCTCATGTCCCTGTGTTCCTGAGCAACTAAATATTAGTGAGGCGGAAAAAATAACGAAGTGCTCAAATCGCTAAAACTTTTCCTTACTAAGTATATATAATCCAAGTCAATCGTTATGTTATGCCAACAGCGGATGATACGTCCCTGAAAAGTATGACATTCTTCAACTTAAGTATATCCAGCCTAAAGGTATGTCGCGTTGTGTTTCGCACCGTTGAGTGGGAGGAGAGCGCAGCTGTCCTCCTGCATGTCATGGTGGACAAATGTCTCCCCTGCATTTCATGGCGGGGACAAGTGTATTTCTGCATTTCAAGACGGGAATAAAATGTCGCCCCACGATTTCATAGGGGACAATTTGTACCACCTCGATTTCGAGCAAGGCAGCAACTAGTCCCCCCTTGATATCGAAGGCGAGGGGACATTTGTTCCCCACGCAATCTAGGGGGACATTTGCCCCCCTTAAAATTCAGGCCAATTGAACTGTCCCGGCCAACGAAATACAGGAGAGTCAGCACGAAACGCACCGCGACATCCCTATAACTCCACCATACAAAAGCTGAACGGCGCCATAATCCTTCAGTAAAATATCATGCGCTCCTGCTTATACATATTCAACAATAATTCGTTAAGTTATAAATATATACAATATATCATAATTATTCGTGCCGACAGTTGCAGTATTCTTGGATTCCCCTGTTGCAGTAGCTCACTTTGAAACAACTTGATTGAAGTACAAAATGCAACAATTATTATAAAAACATGTTTTTGAAAATCCACGATAAACAGATTCATGGCACAACATATCCAACCAAATTGGCTTAAGAAATAACAGGATCTACTCGCTGCCAATGATATAAATATTAGAGTACTAAATATAAAAATTCAAGTCGGCACTTATCAGGAAGTAACCGGAATTCCGGTTCCGGCGAAAATCGTGTTTCGGTTGCGGTTCCGGCAAAAGGCAAACACCATACCGAAACCTAAATTCCGGTTTAAAAATTTTGTTTGAAATTTTCCTCATTTTTTGCTTCATCTGTGGCCCAGACATATATAATATATGTATATACAATGATCAAGTTCCAATATTGCGCCCGACGGTAACTGATTTGATCTTGGATCGATAGACGTCGGAGTCGGCAGTTTGGTGGTACATTCGAGATGAGCAGGCTTGAGACGGTCGATAGATATTGATTCAGCTTTACCAGCCAGGTCGATTACGAAATGTTTATCGGAGCGTTTAATAACCCGATAGGGTCCATTGTAGGGTAACTGCAGAGGCTTCCGAACAGAATCAACGCGAACAAAGAAGAATTCTGCAGCGTTAAGGTCCAAAGTTACGAATGAGGAATGCTCAGTACATCCTGTTGAAACATTGGCGCGATATTATTCATGTCTAATCGAAGACGTGCCACGAAGGACGATTGATCCGGAAGTGATTTGTAGTCGTTCGGAGCAACTAGTTCACCAGGCAAGCGTAGAGTTGTTCTGTAAACCATCTCGGCTGCGTTGATATCGGGCTTGATTGTTGAACGAACACTCAGGAGTGCCAGAGGTACACTTCCGTCCAACGTTGATTGTTTGAATGAGCTTTGAGCTTTGATTGATGCCTTGAGTTGTCGGTGGAACCGCTCCACCAACCCGTTGGCTATCGGGTGATAAGCTGTAGTCCTGAAGTGAGTTATACAGAGGATTATTGTTTTATTATAGGATTATTATAGTTCTCTGAACAGCGACGATTCGAATTGACGTCCACGATCCGTTGTAATAAACGAGGGAACCGAGCTACCCAACCGTCGAGCAGGGCTCGCGCGACTGTTTCAGTGGTGATGTTGGGCATCGGTATTGCTTCAGGCCAGCGAGTGAAGCGGTCAACGATTGTAAAAAGATAGGAATGTCCATTCGATTGCGAAAGAGGACCGACAATGTCGTTGTTCATATGGTTGAAGCGGCGACGTGTATCAGGAAATCGTGAAAGAGGCGATGAATCTTCGCCTGTTGACAGGGAACACAACATCGGGCCCATTGTCGTACACCACGGTTGATACCTGGCCAGACAAATCGCTCGGTGGCCAATCGTTGAGAAGTTCGGACTCCTGGATGGGACAGCAAGTGTAGGCAATCAAATGAAGCTCGTCTAAGGGCAACTGGAAGAAAGGGCCTTGCGGCTCCTGTTGAGGTGTCACATATGATTGGTTTGGTGGCATATGGTACTACTATCTCCTCCAATTGTAATGCTGTGTTCTGACTTAGGCGCAGCGCGTTAAATTCTTCATCCTGACGCTGGGCGATGGCCAACTCTTCAGAGCTGATTGACGTAGTCGTTTGAGTGATTCGGGTCAACGCATCAGCAGCGCTGTTACCTTTACCACTGACATGCCGGATATCCGTTGTAAACTCGGCGATGAACGACGGGTGCCGGCTCTCTCGTGGTGACTGCCGCTCGGATCCGGAACCAAGAGCAAATGTTAGCGGCTTGTGATCCGTGATGACGAAGAAGTCTCGTCCTTCGACCATATGCCGCAAATGTTTGATTGATTCGTAAACTGCCAGGAGTTCACGTCCAAACGTTCTGTATCGCGTTTCTGCAGGTACAAGCGTCTTTGAGAAGAACGACAGCGGCTCCCATTGTTCACTTCTTTGTTGTTGAATGACTGCACGAATCGCAACGTTTGATGCGTCGACCACGATACTGAGGGGAGCGTCAACTATATGATGGGCGAGTAGGGTTGCTTCTGCCAACGCCTTCTTACAAACATCGAATGCTTCCTTCGCTCTGCTGGTCCATTGAATCGATTTTGTAGATTTTGCTTCGCGAAGCATGGCATTGGTGGTATCAGCGCACCGCGGAACAAATCGGTGGTAGAAGTTGAGCATGCCGAGGAATTCTTGGAGTTTCCGCTTGGTTTCTGGAAGTGGAAAGTCTCGAATTGCTTGCACCTTTGATTCGACTTGCCTAGGAATTGTAGTGATTGGACGCCGAACGTACACTTTTGCGGGTTGATCGACATTCCGTGTTCGTCCAGTCGTTTGAACAACGCTTCGACATGCTCATGGTGCTCATCGTCGCTGGCGCTTGCCACCAGGATGTCGTCGAGGTAGGCATAGCAGAAGTCGTGACCGCGCACGATTTGGTCGATGAACCGTTGAAGCGTCTGCGCAGCGTTGCGGAGGCCGAACGGCATCCTGACGAACTCGAAAAGACGAACGGCTTCGCATTGCTGTTTTGGGGACGTCCTCGTCAGCGACCGGGATTTGATGATACGCCCGAACCAAGACTATCTTAGAGAAGACGCATTTGCCCGCCAGTGACGTCGTAAAGTCCTGGATGTGCGGTGTTGGATAGCGATCCGGGACGGTTACGTTGTTGAGCGCACGATAGTCGCCACAGGGCCTCCAGTCGCCGTTTGCCCTTGGAACCATGTGGAGCGGTGATGAGTAGCAGCTCGACGACTGTCGAATAATGCCGAGCTCCAACATGTGGTCGAATTCATCCTTCGCCGCTTTCAGCTTAGCGGGATTGAGGCGGCGAGGGCGGCAGTGGACTGGAGATCCACGTGTGTCGATGTGCTGGCGCATACTGTGACGAACCTTTGACGTGAAGGCTGATGATGTCGTGAGTTGCGGGAACCGTTGGAGTATTTGCTCGAACTGGGGCGACGCGTCGGCGACCAAAACTGACAGTTTGAGCAACTCGACTATCGCCCGCGACCCTTGAACCGATTGGTAGGTGACCCCATCGCGGAGTCGACAGCGGCGAACATCGGGGATTAAATCAAAATGCGCGAGGAGATCGGCGCCAATGATTGATTGAGTGACATCGGCGATGACGAACACCCATCGAATGATGCGTTTGATCCCCAAATCCAGCGTGATGGATCGCTGACCATACGTTTGGATTGTTGAATTGTTCGCCGCTTGAAGCGCCGGCGTCGATCGAGAGAGGCGTCGGTCGCTTGGCGAAGTTTGAGGATACTGATCTGGGCATCGGTGTCGATGAGGAATCGGTGTCCGGATTTGCGGTCCACGACAAAAAATAATCCGTTGCGGAAGTCTGCGAGAGCACTTGTCATGGCTAGTGTCTCGCGACTTCGTTTCCGCCAACTTGCACGGCGACCGGCACTTCTTTGCTTCAAACCGAATGTTGAATAATACCAGCAAAGGTTGTCGCCTCCGCTCGGATGCGCACGGTTAGCGGACTTGCTTCGATGTCGGAAACGATAGGACCCGCTTCGGGATCGATTTCGGGACCCCCGTTGTGGACAGTGAGGCTTGTTACCAGTTGCCGGAGCTCGCGGACTTCGGATCGCAGGGAGTTGACCTCGCTTGAAACGGAATCGTCTTGAGCGACCGCCGCCACTGTCTGGGTTGAGGTGGCGACTTCCGTGACTTTGTCGCTAGCGTTGCTGCTGCTTCAACGACTTGCACTTGTGTCGGCAATCGTTGAAGGAACAACTGTCACAGGATTGAATAATCGAGGGCGGATTGTTGAGAACCCAATAATTGTCGCATATGGTGGAGGAGCTGACTCGGTTTGCGGTCGCCCAATTCTTCCGCCGTGAGGAGCTGCTGAAGTCGCTGTTATTCCGATGCCGATAGACGCTTGACCTATTGTTCCCGGAGGACGTCGTACGGATTGCCGCTTGGAGGATTGATCAGAAGGTTCCGGATTTCGGTTGCATGCTCCGGGGAGAGCGACCCAACGACGTGGTAGAACTTTGTCGGTTGAGCAACGATTCCCCGTGTTGGGAATTGGACTTCCACCTGGACAAACCACATCTCGGTATGCGCGGGCCAGAATGGTGGCAACTTGATCGCGGCGGTGGCAACCATGGCTTGATTCGAATTGTCCAGCGCACCCGGCTGAGTTTGAGGCATGGTTTTTACCCGTTTGATTGACCCGTTGTATCGCGGTTAAGAGACCCGAATGGCAAGGCTTGACTGGGCTCGAGATGGACCTTGAATGTGGTACCCGATTTGAAGACCGGAATCGTTGCCACAATGGAATGACCCGTTTGAGGCAGTTGATAAATATAACAAACGTCGGGTTCACCAATGTAGCGAACGTAAAATGAAACAAACCGAAGCGTCTATTGAACTAAAACATAGCTTATATACAGGACAGATGATGCAATAAATGTTACACAATGCGTAGGAGGATTGTCATACATTATCTAATTTGCATTTCCTCTTCTTGCATCAGATTTCGTCAGTTCTCGAAGGGACCGGTTCCAGCGGATTCCTTACATACTTATCTGTAAACTTGGATAACATAAATTGCATCACGCACTATCCGGTGCGATTGTGAACTTTGTGAATCTGTCCACACTGAAATAAAGTAACATATCTGCAACGCAGCCAGACGCTACGTTTTTCGTAATGAGGTATATTTATTGAAACTGTGCGAGCAGTATAACAGCTTGTCTCATTTATAGCATTCTGATCAGAAAGTTATCATCATTATCATCTAGCTGACGGGCACTTGTTGCCCACCGGTAGCCTAAACGATGTCTCTGATCAAAATTAGAAAATTATAGTATACTTTTCTTTATTTTCTTTTAGAACCATATAAACCAATAATTTCGAGTTGGCTACAGAATGACAACAAACGTATGTGTAGTAAAGAGACACGATTGAAAGCATAGCGAAAATGTTTAGTCTACGTTCCATGCAAGCATGTTTAGCTACAAACACATTCAGTTTAATGCAATTTACGCAAGGCTGTATAGTGAAAAATTTTTTGCTCTGTTGGTCCAAAAAACCAACATACTCATCGATAAATAAACATTAATGGCTCCTCAGTCTCGTCAAGGTTCGAGAGAGGAAATAATGCCACCGCAATACATTAAGTTTACTGTAAAAATTATTTTTTATACATTTTAAATCCACTGTACCCTCATTTCTTCCTTCATTCGTTTTACTATTATATTATATGTTTCGAAGACCAGGTTCCGTATCCGGTTTAAATTGACGGTTCCGGTTCGGGTTATTCCCTTGCACTTCGTTGGAAAGCGATTAGGGATACCATAAGGCAATAATGCATAATATTATTATGACACAATCACTTCATCCCTAAGAACAGTACTACAATGTTATAAAACTTGCAGTGGCAATACAAATTACGGCTGGCACTGCATAGATAAGGTTAGTAAATATACATCAGTTAGGAAATAAGCATAAACTGCATTGGTTACCTTGAATTTTGTTTTAATTACTATTCAATGGTATACGTATCATTGCAAACCAAAATTGCGTCTATTACATTTCCTATACAAATGCAGAGATGTTGGTGTTCAAACAAAGCCTGGTGTCTGCACATTGCACAAGATTGTTACATACAGGCCAGAAATACAACAAAAAAATATTATAAAAACTAAGTCAGGCAATAATTTTGGAAATTCCATGGTAGACAGTATTTACACAAAAAAAAACTTGCAAATATTTCTCCAGAGAAAACAGATTATCAGAAAACAAAATATTACTAAATGGATAATGTTTGAAAACTTAATCACAAAGTTGAAACAGACTAAATGACACCATAATTCGTGTATTCATAGCTTAGATGGAATTTTATTGTAGTCAACTTTTAACGAGTTTTAATAATGTTCGAAGATATCGCTCAACCCTTTCAAAGTTTCATCAAAATAATTAGATCAATGAAATTGTGAAAAGATCTTACGTGGAACACATGAACCGAAGCGATTTGGATATTCTGAAATGAGATCGTCGTTGATACGGTCTTTTAGCGGTCCAAGAACTATAATCGGTCGTGCGTACGGAACTGAAAAAATATATATAACGTACATTATCATAACAACTAAGATTCTAATTTAAAATGTGGATGAGGGCACCGATTTCCAAACATGAAAACGTGACAAATAATCATAACGAAAGAGTTTTGTAAAGCAGCACGCTGTTCGGAAGTGAGGTTGGCACACTCAAAAGCGAGTGAGGGGCTAGGGGAAAATTGGGCCAGCCGCCTCACCACCCTGTTGCTGCACCCCTGCTTTCTAACAAGCCTAGTTTTGAAACAACCTTAAATAATACTCATAATAATTTCAGTAAAACGTGGTTAACCTAACACATTCCAAAACGTGAAATTTGATTTAATCTAACATAATTTTTTAAAAGTAAAAAGTTTGATATCTGAAAATCATTGCGAAGCTTTTAAATAGCTACTGTTATAGGGCTGGAAACCAGCACAGCTGTGAGTATGTACTTGCAATGTCTGACAACAGTTAAGGGCATGTCCATGTTGCGTCCGATGCGATTCGATTTGCACGTATACTTTACGTTAGAGTGCGCACATTGCATCCGATCTGATCCGAAACAGCATGCGCAATATTTTCAGACCAAATAGGATGAAATGGTGCGCATGATAAATGTATATCATATACATCAGTAGGTTTACAGTTTAGTCCTTTCGGATAGGTGCGGATGCAATGTGAACAGAATTTGGATCAGACCGGACGTTATGTGACCAAGGCCTTAGAGGTGTATCAGCATTAGTGTTCCGTTCGTTCTTGAACGATTAATAAAGTGAGTGTACTTATAAATTAAACGAGAAGTTCCTGCTCAGGAATAAAGATACCATCAAACAGGACCAACCATGCTGATAAATTCTAATCTCAAACAGCGAAAGACATTAGAATATGCAATTATAAAATATTATGAGATATAAACTAAAGTATAAATGCAAATGTAAGATCGATAGAAGCACAATAGTAACTAACGTTGTTTCTGTTCCATGACTTGGTATGAAAGAACAAGTTCGTCATTGCCTAAAAGGAATCAAATTATTGATTGTAAAAAATATCATGAACTGTATATATAAAAATGATATTATAGCAAAATTTTCCATGTTTTGATAACAGTTTATGATAATTCATCTCTTCTCGAATATTTTGGTTGTGTGATTCTAGTTGCCATCAGGGTTTCAATGGCTCAGCATGTAATATAAATAATAATCCACAGCAATCGTTAATGAATGAGCGGTATTCGCAAAAACTGTATTCGCAAAATTGTAACATATATCATAAGGAACACCCATTCGCAAAAGTTAAAAAGAATAATACTCTTTAACGCTAAGTCGAAAAACCACTGATAACTCTGGACGCAGTGGTCATCAGTTTCACAATAATGCTGCTATGTAACCGTTATTTTAACCCACTTACCTTGACTGATCACAATATCGAGGTGACAAGACAATAAGTAGAAATACGAAAGTATTTGAGAACCCCATATAATGGCAGTAGACAAACGCGATATTTATTATCCAGCAAAGCGAGGTGAACCGTTCTTGAAAGCAATGGTATAAATATGTATGGCAGCTTCTACCATTTTAAAATATAGACAGATCTGCCACACAAGTTGCCACGTCTGGCTTAAAACCACTGAACGTTTTGTGTAGAACATTTGGTTCATCAACTGTGATACGATACTATAATGACAAATTTCTTTTTTGCGTAACGAACCTAATGCAACTGTTTGATCTGTAACAACATGGGTGGACAGTTCGGCGGCAAAAACAAAAAAGTACAAGAACTTTATAACGTGGTGTTTAGTACATATGTACATCGTAATGTATTTTCATGATTTTGTGCTATTTCAGGCCTTTTCCACTGCCTATCATTTCTCTTACCATTCTGACCGAACACGAAAAATAATCCTTCAAATGTCACACAAAATTTTGTGTAAAAACAAGTAGCTAGTCTTCTCGCGCCGATGGTGAATTCTGAGCGTTGTATATGTAATTTAGAGATGTAAACATCTATATTGAGCATCAAATTACAAAGGGACCCATGAATTGCTCTATAAAATGAGACCAAAACATCTACATGTAGCTCTGGTTGTTGCGAAGATATTAGCATTTTCGAGCTTTTTGGGTCCCATGGGCCCATGGAAAAAATCCGTTTTGGCAAAACCCTGCATTCTAAATATTGACAATAGCAATAAATCATTTGCCACATAGAAGATGAACTGCTCTACAAAACGAGACCAAAAAATAACAATATAGCTAGAGCGGTTGAAGAGATATTACCAATTTCGTATATTTGAAGTCCCATGGGCCAATTGCAAAATCCTTTTTGACCCAATACTGCAGCGTTAGCAATTACAATAGCTGCACACCATTTTCAGCTACGCAGAGGATGAATTGTTCTACAAAATGAGCCCAAAATATCCATTTACCTCGTGCAGCTGTGGAGATATTACCATTTTAATGTATTTTTGGCCCATGAGCCCATTTTAAAACTC
Source organism: Trileptium ribeirensis (assembly GCA_030248225.1). Lineage (NCBI taxonomy): Eukaryota > Metazoa > Nematoda > Enoplea > Enoplida > Thoracostomopsidae > Trileptium > Trileptium ribeirensis. The sequence goes on from JASANE010015094.1 coordinate 81,646, forward strand.
GTTTTGATCCAAATCAAACCCATTAGAGAACCACTTAGCAAACCAGTATATAATCTTAGACAGTCATTTTCTCTACAAATTGAGCCCAATTTGACTCAGATATCTACACCGGTTGTCGAATTACAATAAGTAACATCATTTTTGGGTCCATTAGGGCCCGACTCGCACCCCTGTGGGCCGCTTTACGGGGGCAAGACGTTGGAATCGGGCTTTGCGCCTTACCAAAGGGCACAAATATAAATTTCAAGCCTTCATATGGCTATTGAGCGAATCAATCCGGACAGCAAAGCTTGAGTTATGCGTACTAATAGCGGATATTGTCAATTTCGCGATTGTCATGACTAATGAGAATTTTTCGCTTTAGACTTTTCACTCAATACACTCACAATTCAACTAAATACCCATGTGCTAATGCCAAAATTATTAACAAAGTTTACGATTTCACAAAACGCTTTTACACATAAAGGCAGCTAATACCACTGTCGAAATGCAACTTGCTTAAACATACGTTCAGCATCACTATCGTCGTTAAGGCGTTCTTTACTCTTCATGAATGGAAATTTTCGACTGAAGGAATAGACTTTCCGATGCTAAAATTGGTTTACCTATTAATAGTAATCGGAATAATTGAAATTGATATACTCGACGAAATAGATGTGTAATGAGAGAACGGTTGATACAGTTAATGATAGGATAGTAATATTGTGAGTAGTCCACCTCTTTTCTTTGAGAAAATTAATGTGCTAGAACCTAACCAATAGCAATATCTGCCATGAAACTGTTGGATGTTTTCACTGAATTCCGCAATAATAACTCCAAAAACGACATACTTATCAAAATAGATACTTTGTGTATGAAAGTAGCAAAAATGTCCAAAAATTATGTGTGTGGTTACAAGGCCTGGATAGCACTCTTCACAATACGCGAAGAGCAATACACCAGGCGTTTAAGAAAACCTTTACTTTGTTGTAATTTAGCAAAAATGAGTAATTTGTGATTTTTTATGTCAAAATTCTAAGATCTGTGATGAAAACACTCAACGGATCCAAATACGGTAACAAAGTTATTAGTATTACTTATACTTATCAGATTTGGTATGCGGTCTATTAGGCCTGCAGCTATAAAAGCCAAAATTTCGAATTTTCCTCATTTTAAGCGAATACACGCAGCATATTGACCATACTATCAGAAATATTCTTTGTCTTCTGATTTTAAATTATTGCTATAGTTCGTGATATGATGAACACCGGGGTGCCATTCCACTTAACTCAAAACGCAAAGAATGCTAACGGCAAATTCAAGAAGAGTTTTATCTTTGTTAGTTAAGCAATATTTTAACTCAATATGGCGAAAACAATGAATTTAATAAAACTTTATTTAATTTCCGTATTTTAATTTATATGAATAAATCCATTGCTAATTTTTTGCGTTTAAAAAGTTATGCTCTTGGGTTTAAGTTTGTGCATGGATTTATGTTTGTAACCAACCTACTTTTTCTGACATGCTTCCAGAGCGAGAACCCAATGTTCCATGGCCATCGGAAGTAAAGTTCACCTGTTTTCTGCGAGCTCGCTCTTTCCTTTCGATTCTAAAATAATCTCTAAATTCAGCAGAACAGAGAATAATAATTATCTAAGTTTAGTAAAGTAGGACACATATTACTCCACCGCTGACCATTTTATCCTCCTTAAAACGTTCCCGTGATGAATAGGCAAGGTGCAGATAGTTTAGTTAAAAATTTTTCGAAAAAGTAAGCAATAATAGCAGCACAGATTTCCAATTTCGTACAAAAATTTAACCTGCGGTTGAACTCCCGAAGGCTGAAATAGATGTTACAAAATTAATGTTTGTGCACATTGGACAGCACAAAAGAACCAGTACACCAACGACTGCCAAACATAAAAATCTAGCAAAACCTTCCGAAATAATAAAGATAGATTACTGTGAAATTTTTGTGCAAGACATTTCGCATTTGCGCAACTTGGTTTTGAAACCCGCAACGAAATTTTCATCCGAAACAAAAGAAGACAAAACTGAACAAACTTCGGGTTTCTGTTTATCGCGGTCAGATTATGCATTCTGCACCCATAATAGCATAAATAACTAATAACTCGGTGTGGTGCGTGGTGAAACGGTGCGAGCGTGGTTTGATTTTGTCAATCACATGTAACAGGCTGTGTTTGATGAATGTACTATTCTAAATCCTCTTGAAACCCGAAAATTGAAAACCTCATTGAAAACCTTATAATTTCGTCAACACTAAACCCACCGAAAACAACTGACAACGCATTAAGTATCTGTGCTTTGTACTCTAGATAACCAAACAATCGATACTCTGCACGCA
>JASANE010015095.1:0-31044 GCA_030248225.1 Trileptium ribeirensis
TACGTATTGCTCATTGGGATTTTCACATAATTTATTCTTCAGGCACTGCTGGTTCGACCCAAAATTAAACATGCTTACCTAACATGGAGGTCGCACGGGACGATCAGGACTCTGACTGTGGTCTTGCTGAATACAGATTCAAATCGCTGGGTCTAACCCAAGTTCCTGCCTAATTGCCTAATTGCGTGCCAGCTGTTTATACGGTTTATTAATGAAACAAAAATACACCCAATTATGACAGAAGGATGTAGTATATACAGAATATAAAATGAAAAGGCCAGTGGCAGTCCTTACTGCTGGACGGAATAGTGTCGAGTATAGCAACGTTATAGCTTCTGTGAGGTCGACAGCAATAGCTCGTCAACAGAATACTTACTTGCTGATCAAAAGCTGGTTTACACGGGCTCAATTCCCAACTCAGCCCCGATTTGAGGTGGCTGCTTATTACGCCCCATCGTCTTAAATTTCTATTTCTAGGTACAAATCAAAAACTGCTTGACTAACATAAACAAGCCTAAGTCCGCGGTGACTGAGAATTCGTCGACGAAGGCGCTTAGGATTTGTGTATTGTGTTTCAAAAATTTTCAATATTTTTATAACGCTTTGTTCTTAAAAAACGTTTTGAATGTCGTTCAAGCTATCAAGTTCTCAAAATTTCATAAACAGTCGCTTTGAAATACTATTCAAATTTATCTAAAATTTAAACCTAAAATTCGAACATTTGAACACATTTTAGATTAATTTCTTGTCACGGGTACATTCCATTTCATACATTGTGGTTTAAAACTGTGTGCCTTAGGAGATTAATTTCAAAGAACTATTAATTTTGTTGACATTTATATACAAAACGGTTGACAACGGTATTAATCTTAAATGGGTTTTTGGTTTATATACCAAACAAGGCCAAAAGTCATTTTAAACAGTTTTGTGCTTGGTTTAATCTTGGCATTAAATCGTTTAATTAACAATTATAGGAGCTTTCTGTTAGTCACCCGCAACGTTAAACCGGGTTTCGTTTTGTTTGAGTTCTAACTATAAGCGGCTAAAACATTTTGGTTGAAACTCGATACGGCAAACAAATAAGTAAAATGTTAAAGAATGTGAGTAAAATAATTGTGGAGCCCACAGCACAGTTCTAAGAAGGTTATGTATAATAAGTAACTACTAATCCATCGTAGCGAGATCCACACTCTTTATAGACTGCTAGAGGCTGTCATTTACTATTGATGCATATCTGGCTGCGCTAATGAAGCTAACATATAATGCAAGCTTTTTCAGGTCGTATATTTTTACTATGATCATTGTTTATTACATAATACACAGTCGTGCAATTTATTTTTTATGATGTTATACTTTCTAGTTAGGTGGATTTGAAAATCCCGCCCCCCACAGATCTAACATTGGACCAGCCGAGACTCGAACGCGTACCTCTAGCTTGCAAGACTAATGTGCTACCACTACACCATAGGCCTCAATCACATTGTATTCAGCTACGCTATATTCACTGCGCATCATCACCTCTACTACATTTCTCCTCTGTAGAGTCGCGGAGCTAACATTGATTGATAACAGCTAGCTATGTTAGTGACTCCGTGGAAGGGATCCGTCGGGTTCACCAACTAAAAATATCCACGACAGATCTTACATTGGACCAGCCAAGGACTTGAGCCCGGACCTCTAGCTTGCAAGACTAGAGCCCAACTGCTACCTTACAGGCCCCAATAACGTCGTGTTCAGCTACGCTATATACGTTAGCGTAGCGAGCTCTATTACAGATTTAGTATCATTGGACCGATCATATTACTCATAATTTCCTACCGAAAAATTACTTGGCGTGTAAAACTGTGCTAGGCAGACGATACTGTAGAAATTATGCAAATATAATTTTACGAAAACATAGTTCATTTTTCGCTAATGCAAGCTCATTAAACTTATTTATCATCATTATTAAACGACAAAAAAATTATTTGGAGTTATCTGACAATTACGTAGCTGTTCATCTTCACAGTCTGCTATTATAATTTGTATAAACGACAAAGGGAAAGAAAAATTATGTGTAGCGAAAAAGAATATATACCCTGCATTTTAAAAACCTTAAGGATTTAAATATCTTCCTGAATGCTGAAGTTAACATGTTCTCGGTTGTTTTTCCTGTATACAAACAACCATTATATAAAGCTCCAGTATTTCCTAGCGTCCCCATAGATCAAAATTGGTCAATTTTGACTGAGATGGGGGGAAATTTTCGGTGCAACCTGACTCAGCTAAATGGGACAGTCTAAAATGGTTTTATTATTTTGAGATTTTTTCGTTTTTTTGCGTAAATAATGGTACCCAAAGTTTTAGAAAATTTTTGCTCGATTAATTTTATAACATAGTTAGAACGATTCCACTTACATGATGGTAAAATCAGTCCATTCGGGTCATGGGTAAAGATGTTATCTTCATTTATGTGAACTGCTAAGGCTTAGGATAAGCCTCTCTTAGTCTTATCGTCAGTCATTAATCTACGAATCGATAAGCTCCGATTCTAACACCATTCGACTCAGTGTGTGCATGCTGTTCGAATGATATATAGAATTGCATGTTTATCGACAAGTTTTTGGTAAATTTAGGATTCCATTGTTAACCCAAAAATATAAAAAGTTTTTTTCAATATGGCCAAGCTGGGCCGCAGAGGCTTTCAGAACCGCATCGGTGACCTGGTAGAATGGTTCCAAGATATCCGATGTACCTCCAAAATTGGCCAATTTCGAGCTGCGGAAGATTCCGTACCAATAGTGTTGGGCAGCTGTCGTCAAATCCGTCTGCCGGCGCAATTGCAACACAACCGCCAGCTACAGGTGGTAGTCCAGCTGGCCAGTCGTCCGGTATTCGGTCTAACCGGGTAGGAAGGTATTTCGATCGGCCGTGTAGACCAGAATTTCGGTGAGCCATGCACGCTGGTTTTTCAGCCTCCTGGTTTATTGGACGGGAGGCCAATGTCCTCTTTAGGATATCAGTGAAAAGCATGCTATGTCGTTTTTCGATATCTAGGCTAAAGCCGTACATCTTATAGCCTAAGCTAAGGTCCCTATATGAACGATGTCTAATCCTAAGCCTATGTCAAGGGCGGCCGGCCCGAACCCCCGCTCTAAGCTGTTATTTTTTCTAACGTTATAACTTCCGGCCCCTAAAGTTGACATGGGCCGGACGGGATATCAGTATTCTGTAACAATCTTATAACGTACAATTTGATTTTATTATGTAATACGTTTTATTTAATGCCTTCTATGACGATCAGGTAACTTTCTCTTAATACACAGAAAGCTTTCAAGCATCTTTTACTGTAATCAATATTATCTAGATCTGCGCGTACGCAAATATGCGTATATAATTATGCCGTAGTTGTGTAGTTTTGACCATGGAATAACCTGACATTTTTGGTCAGCATCAGTAATTAAGATACTGGTTGCTGTTTTGGGCGGCCATAAAGCTTGATAAGACGAAAATTTTTACATGAGCTAATTTTTAGTTTTTATCGGGCTATTGATTCATACACTAAGCAGCGGTGCACTGTTTCACTGTGGATACACTGAAAACTGTATAACGCGGTTGCTGGAGTTCGCTTAGCAATTGAAAAGATGTCGGATTTGTCATACCACATGTAAGCAAAGAAAATTGGCTCAGAGCAATACCGCATTTACGCTAATACCGTAAAAGCTGGACGAAAGGCACCTACTGATCAGTATAGTGCTCTTTGTATAATATTAATATCATCTCGTTGTCATAAATTAAGTATCTATTTGTCTCATTTTTAATAGAAACTGCAGCGAAAATAGATTGTCATATTACACTTGATGGTTAAGTGGATACGGAGTAATTAATAATTAATGTGCTGCAAGGTAATTAAAGACATTTTAAAAACCAATAAAATATTTTTTAAACTTAATTTTCAAGCGGTCTGCACTACTGTTGAAGTAAGGAAACTGCACTACTGCTGGAAAAGTCACTGGCAGGCCAGTTTTGCTGGCTGAAATTTTTGGCTTACCGGTGTGCGGGTAGGAGGTTTTAAGGTCAGCCGGTTTACTGGTCGTTCGTTCTAACGGCTTACCGGGGAGGCGGGCCGGCCTCCTAGGGCTGCATACGTTCATAATCAGCAAGCCGACGAAAATTCCTGCCGGTGGCCAATCCGACTCTCAAAATAGTTTGAATCTGTATTTTGAGCTTAGTACTTCTGATTTATTTTCGCCAATCACTGTTTCTGATGCACAAGACGATGAGAATTTTTTACGATTCAAATAGTTTTACGCAGGGCGAAAATTGCAGCAAGCTGCGAAGACACAGCAGAACTCAGTTGCAAAGTATTTGCAGCTTACACAGCAGAAGTAAGGTGCACTAAACGTGAGCTTATGTGGGATAAATTAGTTTAATAGAAGTAACATAATTTATTTATAAAGTTGGCCTTTTTTAGGAGCGTATTTACGAACAAATACGCCTACCCGCAGTTTGGCTGAATATATAACTGCTCAAAAGTTAGAATCGGGAGCATCGGGTAACCAGTAGGTAGCGGAAAAGTTACAAGAAACTGTAATCAGCGGGTTGCTGGTAAGCCCCATGCAGCGGGTAATCAGTGCTAAGTAGGGGTTACGAGTTGCGAGCGGATACCTGGTATCCATCCGGCGCACAGCTTGATGTGCACTAGAATGGCAGTTTTATATGTTGCACACTTCCATTATGTTATGTTTGAAAATGTAGAAATAATTCAAATTAAGATAATGGTATATTGAAATTATGTTATGTTCAATTGAACTAATATATACTTACAAAAACAAATGATTATAGCAAAATGATATTTAACCATTAGCATCATATATTTTCCTTTAACAGATGTTTGACGGCGTTCACAAACATCGGTTTTTGGTGTTTTATAAGTTCTGTAGTATTGTTCACAGCTCACCAATTCTGTTTTATAAGTTATGTAGTATTGTTCGCGGATCGCAGCCATATAATTCTGTCAATGTAACTGCAGCTTTCATTAACCTAAGGTTCATCTTCATAGTAATATTGCGGCATTTCCATATTTTCTTCAAATCAGCTGTCAAGAAGCTATGGCCAATCTTGTCTTTACTTCGCGAAGCGAAATGCGTAAGTCAAATGCGCCCCAAGATACATGACGTCAGTTACCTGGATCAGTTCCTTGTTTTTCACCGCGATTTTATTGTAGAATCAATTGTGGTATGCAGTACTGTCACGACTTATATCTTCTCTGTAGAGATCTCCATGCCGAATCTGCTTGCTGCTGTATGCAGTCGCTCTGTCAGATCGGTAAGCTCTACTTGGGTGGCAGCCAGTAACTCGATGTCGTCAGCAAATCTCAATTTTTTAATTTTATTTGTACCTAACTTTATACCACCATCAAACCTATCCTGTGCTTGAATCATGATTTATTCTAGGAAAATAGTCCCATCAGGTGATTTCCGCGTGACATTACCGTACCTGCCCAGTTTGTCTGAACATCTGCACGGACCTTATCGTCCCAGTCACCATGAACGATAAACATTTTCTTCATTGGAACATTGCCGATTGTGGCGCTCAGTATACTTTAAAATGGTTCTATTTTTTATGAGTGGCTTGATGTTAGAGCATAAACCTGTATGATAGCACCTTTCTTTGGACTGGCATTTTATATACTCGAATCTTGATTATATGACTTGATACCGGTTCGAAATATATAATCGCGTAAATCTTGTCCTTGTGTGCGAGAAAACCCACTAACATTTACATGATCATTTTCTTCTCGTTTAAATTTTTGTAAATTTTGTTCTAACACAATAAAATAAACTCTACAATATCTCACTCTTTTATATATTAGGAGCAAAACGGTTTAGTATCTAACAAGCCAGAAATGGTGAGGTCGAGTTGGGTACGAATGTTTTGCCGGTTCTTGTCTCAAAATTTCGCTTAGCCGGATGTAACTTATAATTAAACTATCATTTTCCGATTAATAACACAAAAAACTTTTCAATTTTGCTTCAGTACTTTGAGAGTTTATAAGTTACGATATAAACTTGTGGTCATGCGAAGTGTTTCTAATTTTTTGAGCTTTGTCCGAATGTGCTGTCCTGCTCAAAAGACATACTGAGCTAACTTTGTTAACAATAGCAGCGGTGTCGCGTTTGCGGAAAAGTTAATAACTATTACTCATTAAAATGAAAAATTATTGGAGTAAAAATATGGGGTTGTGGCAATAAGACTTATACTAAAAGATGTATACAAAACACCAAAAACCGATGTTTGTGAACGCCGTCAAACATCTGTTAAAGGAAAATATATGATGCTAATGGTCTAAATATCATTTTGCTATAATCATTTGTTTTTGAAGTATATATTAGTTCAATTGAACATAACATAATTTCAATATACCATTATCTTAATTTGAATTTATTTCTACATTTTCAAACATAACATAATGGAAGTGTGCAACAATAAAACTGCCATTCTAGTGCACATGGAGCTGTGCGCCCTATGGATACCAGGTATCCGCTCGCAACTCGTAACCCCTACTTAGCACTGATTACCCGCTGCATGGGGCTTACCAGCAACCCGCTGATCAACAGTTTCTTGTAACTTTTCCGCTACCTACTGGTTACCCGATGCTCCCGATTCTAACTTTTGAGCAGTTATATATTCAGCCAGTCTCGTGGGTAGGCGTATTTGTTCGTAAATATGCTTGGAAAATAGGCCAACTTTATAAATAAAATATGTTACTTCTATTAAATGATTAATTTGACATAAGCTCACGTTTTGTGCACCTGACTTCTGCTGTGTAAGCTGCAGACTTTGCAACTGAGTTCTGCTGTGTCTTCGCAACTTGCTGAATTTTTGCCCTGCGTAAAACTATTTAATTGTACAGAATTCTCATCGTCTTGTGCATCAGAAACAGTGATTGGCGAAAATAAATCAGAAGTACTAAGCTCAAAATACAGATTCAAACGATTTTAGAGTCGGATTGGCCACCGGCAGGAATTTTCGTCGGCTTGCTGATTATGAACGTATGCAGCCCTAGGAGGCCGGCCCGCCTCCCCGGTAAGCCGTTAGAACGAACGACCAGTAAACCGGCTGACCTTAAAACCTCCTACCCGCAAACCGGTAAGCCAAAAAATTCCAGCCAGCAAAACTGGCCTGCCAGTGACTTTTCCAGCAGTAGTGCAGTTTCCTTACTTCAACAGTAGTGCAGACCGCTTGAAAATTAAGTTTAAAAAATATTTTATTGGTTTTTAAAATGTCTTTAATTACCTTGCAGCACATTAATTATTAATTACTCCGTATCCACTAAACCATCAAGTGTAAAATGACAATCTATTTTCGCTGCAGTTTCTATTAAAATGCAACAAATAGATACTTAATTTATGACAACCAACTATATTAATATTATACAAAGAGCACTATACCTATCATAGGTGCCTCTCGTCTAGCTTTTACGGTATTAGCGTAAATGTGATATTGCTCTGAGCCAATTTTCTTTGCTTACATGTGGTATGACAAATCCGACATCTTTTCAATTGCTAAGCGAACTCCAGCAACCGCGTTATACAGTTTTCAGTGTATCCACAGTGAAACAGTGCACCGCTGCTTAGTGTATGAATCAATAGCCCGATAAAAACTAAAAATTAGCTCATGTAAAAATTTTCGTCTTATCAAGCTTTATGGCCGCCCAAAACAGCAACCAGTATCTTAATTACTGATGCTTACCAAAAATATCAGGTTATTCCATGGTCTAAACTACACAACTACGGCATAATTATTAATACATATTTGCGTACGCGCGGATCAAATATTGATTACAGTAAAAGAAGCTTGAAAGCTTTCTGTGTATTAAGAGAAAGTTACCTGATCGTCATAGAAGGCATTAAATAAAACATATTGCCGAATAAAATCAAATTGTACGTAATAAGATTGTTACAGAATACGATATCCCGTCCGGCCCATGTCACCTTTAGGGGCCGTAAGTTATAACGTTAGAAAAAAGAACAGCTCAGAGCGGGGGGTTCGGGGGCCGGCCGCCCTCGACATAGGCTTAGGATTAGTACATTGTTCATATAGGGACCTTAGCTTAGGATAAGACTAAGGCTTAGGCTTAGTATATCGAAAACGACATAGCATGCTTTTCACTTATATCCTAAAGGTTACATTGGCCTCCCGTCCAATAAACCAGGAGGCTGAAAAACCAGCGTGCATGGCTCACCGAAATTCTGGTCTACACGGCCGCTCGAAATACATTCCTAACCGGTTAGACCGAATACCGGACTACCTGGCCAGCTGGACTACCACCTGTAGCTGGCGGTTGTGTTGGAATTGCGCCGGCAGACGGATTTGACGACAGCTGCCCAACACTATTGGTACGGAATCTTCCGCAGCTCAAAATTGGCCAATTTTGGAGGTACATCGGATATCTTGGAACCATTCTACCAGGTCACCGATGCGGTTCTGAAAGCCTCTGCGGCCCAGCTTGGCCATATTAAAAAAAACTTTTTATATTTTTGGGTTAGCAATGGTACCCGAAATTTACGAAAAAACTTGTCGATAAACATGCAATTCTATATATCACTTCAACAGCAGGCACATGCTGAGTCGAATGGTGTTAAAATCAGCTCTATCGATTCGTAGATTAATGACTGACGATAAGACTAAGAGAGGCTTATCCTAAGCCTTAGCAGTTCACATAAATGAAGATAACATCTTTACCCATGACCCGAATGGACTGATTTTACCATCATGAGACTCAAATCGTTCGAACGATGGCATAAAATTAATCGACAAAAAATTTTCGAAAACTTTGGGTAACATCATCTACGCAAAAAATCGAAAAAAATCTCAAAATAATAAAACCATTTTAAGACCGTCCCATTTAGCTGAGTCAGGTTGCACCAAAATTTCCCCCGACTCAGTCAAAATTGACCAATTTTGATCTATGGGGACGCTAGGAAATACTGGAGCTTTATATAATGGTTGTTTGTATACAGGAAAAACAACTGAGAACATGTTAACGGCAGTATTGAGGAAAATATTTCAATCCTTAAAGGTTTTTAAAATGCAGGGTATATATTCTTTTTCGCTACACATAATTTTTTCTTTCCCTTTGTCGTTTATACAAATTATAATAGCAGACTGTGAAGATGGACAGCTATGTAATTGTCAGTAGATAACTCCAAATAATTTTCTGTTGTTTAATAATGATGATAAATAAGGTAAATGAGCTCGCATTTGCTAACTGTAACTATGTTTTCGTAAAATTATATTTGCATGCTTCAGTATCGTCTGCCTAGCACAGTTTTACACGCCAAGTAATTTTTCGGTAGGAAATTATGAGTAATATGATCGGTCCAATGATACTAAATCTGTAATAGAGCTCGCTACGCTAACGTATATAGCGTAGCTGAACACGATGTTATTGGGGCCTGTAAGGTAGCAGTTGGGCTCTAGTCTTGCAAGCTAGAGGTCCGGGCTCAAGTCCCTGCTGGTCCAATGTAAGATCTGTCGTGGATATTTTTAGTTGGTGAACCCGACGGATCCCTTCCACGGAGTCACTAACACAGCTAGTGATCAATCAATGTTAGCTCCGCGACTCTACAGAGGAGTAATGTAATAGAGCTTACTATGCTAGCGTATATAGCGTAGCTGAATACAATGTGATTGAGGCCTATGGTGTAGTGGTAGCACGCTAGTCTTGCAAGCTAGAGGTACGTGTTCGAGTCTCGGCTGGTCCAATGTTAGATCTGTGGTGGATCTTTTCAAATCCACCTAACGTAAGAAAGTATAACATCATAAAAAATAAATTGCACGACTGTGTATTATGTAATAAACAATGATCATAGTAAATATATGACCTGAAAAAGCTTGCATTATATGTTAGCTTCACTAGCGCAGCCAGATATGCATCAATAGTAAATGACAGCCTCTAGCAGTCTATAAAGAGTGTGGATCTCGCTACGATGGATTAGTAGTTACTTATTTATACATAACCTTCTTAGAACTGTGCTGTGGGGTCTCCACAATTATTTTACTCACATTCTTTAACATTTTACTTATTTGTTTGCCGTGTCGAGTTTCAACCAAAATATTTTAGTCGTTTGTAATTAGAACCCAAACAATGCGAAACCGGGTTTAAACTTGTGGGTGACTAACAGAAAGCTCCTATAATTGTTAATTAAACGATTTAATGCCAAGATTAAACCAAGCACAAAACTGTTTAAAATGACTTTTGGCCTTGTTTGGTATATAAACCAAAAACCCATTTAAGATTAATACCGTTGTCAACCGTTTTGTATATCAATGTCAATAAAATAAATTAGTTCTCTGAAATTAATTTCCTAAAGCAGACAGTTTTAAACCCCAATGTATGAAATGGAATGTACCCGTGACAAGAAATTAATCTAAAATGTGTTCAAATGTTCGAATTTTAGGTTTAAATTTTAGATAAATTTGAATAGTATTTCAAAGCGACTGTTTATGAAATTTTGAGAACTTGATAGCTTGAACGACATTCAAACGTTTTTTAAGAACAAAGCGCTGTAAAAATATTGAAAATTTTTGAAACATAATACCACATACTAAGCGCCTTCGTCGACGAATTCTCAGTCACCGCGGACTTAGGCTTGTTTATGTTAGTCAAGCAGTTTTTGATTTGTACCTAGAAATAGAAATTTAAGACGATGGGGCGTAATAAGCAGCCACCTCAAATCGGGGCTGAGTTGGGAATTGAGCCCGTGTAAACCAGCTTTTGATCAGCAAGTTGGTATTCTGTTGACGAGCTATTGCTGTCGACCTCACAGAAGCTATAACGTTGCTATACTCGACACTATTCCGTCCAGCAGTAAGGACTGCCACTGGCCTTTTCATTTTATATTCTGTATATACTACATCCTTCTGTCATAATTGGGTGTATTTTTGTTTCATTAATAAACCGTATAAACAGCTGGCACGCAATTAGGCAATTAGGCAGGAACTTGGGTTAGACCCAGCGATTTGAATCTGTATTCAGCAAGACCACAGTAGAGTCCTATCGTCCCGTGCGACCTCCATGTTAGGTAAGCATGTTTAATTTGGGTCGAACCAGCAGTGCCTGAAGAATAAATTATGTGAAAATCCCAATCCCAAAAAGCTTCGTGTAATGATGCATTCCGAACCCATGATCTCTGGCTTCCCAAGCAGTGCTCTACCGAATGAGCTACAAAACGCAGCAAAACATAACGCTACAAAACGTAATTTATAAACAAATGATAGCAATTGGTTTAGATCTTCAGCGTCATACCTTTACATAGTGCGTTCCAAAAAGCAGTAAAGCTTCCACTAGCAGCTATATTTTTGCAATAAAATTGTATATTAGGTTAAAGGTAGATTCACCAAATTTTGGAAATCTTCGAATTCATGATTAATTTATTACCAACTGATAGACTACCATTTATTAGCCTGATTTACCACCAACTACTTAATATATTCAACTAATTACTGCAACAACGCATATTAGAGGCAACATGCTTGACTTTCATTTCAGATCTGAAGCCTCATTAATAATGCATCATTTACCTTAAGATGTGTGCGGCAGGGCCGGAGTTTGTCACAGTCTGCCGCGGCTTTAAAGCCAAGCTTGGCTGGAAGCGATTAGCCAGTGTGACATTTCTGGGCCAAGCCAGACCGTATAAACATATTAGCCAACAGTAAAGCGAGGCTAAGAAATTGTCACAAGAGTCGGAATTGGCTCTAAAAGCCAGAAATATATGACGATAATGGAAAATCACGAAAAAATGGAAATTGGTGATACATATGGTCATATGTTCCTAAAGCATCCTCCCAGTTACAATTGTATAATTTTCATGTATGAAATTATATATAAGGTTAAAGGTAAATTCCAAATTTTGGAAATCTTCGAATTCATGATTAATTTATTACCAACTGATAGACTACCATTTATTAGCTTGATTTACCACCAACTACTTGACATATTCAGCTAATTACTGCAACAACGCATATCATAGACAACATGCTTGACTTTCATTTCAGATCTGAAGCCTCAGTAATAATGCATCCATTACCTTAAGATGTGTGCGACAAGGTCGGATTTTGTCACAGTCTGCCGCGGTTCTAAAACCAAGCTTGGCTGGAAGCGATTAGCCAGTATTACATTTTTGGGCCGAGCCAGACGACCGTATAAATATATTAGCTAATAGCAAAGCGAGGCTAAGAAACTGTCACAAGAGTCGGAATTGGCTCTAAAAGCCAGAAATATATGACGATAATGGAAAATCAAGAAAAAATGGAAATTGGTGATACATATGGTCATATGTTCCTAAAGCATCCTCCCAGTTACAATTGTATAATTTTCATGTATGAAATTGTATATTAGGTTAAAGGTAGATTCCAAATTTTGGAAATCTTCGAATTCATGATTAATTTATTACCAACTGATAGACTACCATTTATTAGCTTGATTTACCACCAACTACTTGACATATTCAGCTAATTACTGCAACAACGCATATCATAGACAACATGCTTGACTTTCATTTCAGATCTGAAGCCTCACTAATAATGCATCCTTTACCTTAAGATGTGTGCGGCAAGGTCGGATTTTGTCACAGTCTGCCGCGGTTCTAAAACCAAGCTTGGCTTGAAGCGATTAGCCAGTATTACATTTTCGAGCCGTGCCAGACGACCGTATAAACATATTAGCTAATAGTAAAGCGAGGCTAAGAAATTGTCACAAGAGTCGGAATTGGCTCTAAAAGCCAGAAATATATGACGATAATGGAAAATCAAGAAAAAATGGAAATTGGTGATACATATGGTAATATGTTCCTAAAGCATCCTCCCAGTTACAATTGTATAATTTTCATGTATGAAATTGTATATTATGTTAAAGGTAGATTCCAACTTTTGGAAATCTTCGAATTCATGATTAATTTATTACCAACTGATAGACTACCATTTATTAGCTTGATTTACCACCAACTACTTGACATATTCAGCTAATTACTGCAACAACGCATATCATAGACAACATGCTTGACTTTCATTTCAGATCCGAAGCCTCATTAATAATGCATCCTTTACCTTAAGATGTGTGCGGCAAGGCCGGATTTTGTCACAGTCTGCCGCGGTTCTAAAGCCAAGCTTGGCTGGAAGCGATTAGCCACTGTGACATTTTTGGACCGAGCCAGACCGTATAAACATATTAGCTAATAGTAAAGCGAGGCTAAGAAATTGTCACAAGAGTCGGAATTGGCTCTAAAAGCCAGAAATATATGACGATAATGGCAAATCACGAAAAAATGGAAATTGGTGATACATATGGTCACATTTTCCTAAAGCATCCTCCCAGTTACAATTGTATAATTTTCATGTATGAAATTGTATATTAGGTTAAAGGTAGATTCCAAATTTTGGAAATCTTCGAATTCATGATTAATTTATTACCAACTGATAGACTACCATTTATTAGCTTGATTTGCCACCAACTACTTGACATATTCAGCTAATTACTGCAACAACGCATATCATAAACAACATGCTTGACTTTCATTTCAGATCTGAAGCCTCATTAATAATGCATCCTTTACCTTAAGATGTGTGCGACAAGGTCGGATTTTGTCACAGCCTGCCGTGGTTCTAAAACCAAGCTTGGCTGGAAGCGATTAGCCAGTATTACATCTTTGGGCCGAGCCAGACCGTATAAATATATTAGCTAATAGTAAAGCGAGGCTACGAAATTGTCACAAGAGTCGGAATTGTGCTCTAAAAGCCAGAAATATATGACGATAATGGAAAATCAAGAAAAAATGGAAATTGGTGATACATATGGTCATATATTCCTAAAGCATCCTCCCAGTTACAATTGTATAATTTTCATGTATGAAATTGTATATTAGGTTAAAGGTAGATTCCAAATTTTGGAAATCTTCGAATTCATGATTAATTTATTACCAACTGATAGACTACCATTTGTTAGCTTGATTTACCACCAACTACTTGACATATTCAGCTAATTACTGCAACAACGCATATCATAGACAACATGCTTGACTTTCAGTTCAGATCTGAAGCCGCATTAATAATGCATCCTTTACCTTAAGATGTGTGCGGCAACGCCGGATTTTGTCACAGTCTGCCGCGGTTCTAAAGCCAAGCTTGGCTGGAAGCGATTAGCCACTGTGACATTTTTGGGACGACCCAGACAGTATAAACATATTAGCTAATAGTAAAGCGAGGCTAAGAAATTGTCACAAGAGTCGGAATTGGCTCTAAAAGCCAGAAATATATGACGATAATAGAAAATCACGAAAAAATGGAAATTGGTGATACATATGGTCATATATTCCTAAATCATCTTCCCAGTTACAATAGTATAATGTTCATGTATGAAATTGCATATTAGGTTAAAGTTAGATCCACCAAATTTTGGAAATCTTCGAATTCATGATTCATTTATTACCAACTGATAGACTACCATTTATTAGCTTGATTTACCACCAACTACTTGATATATTCAACTAATTACTGCAACAACGCATATCAAAGGCAACACGCTTAACTTTCATTACAGACCTGAAGACTCATTAGTAATGCATCATTTACCTTAAGATGTGTGCGGCAGGGCCGGATTTTGACACAGTCTGCCGCGGCTGTAAAGCCAAGGTTAGCTGTAAGCGATTAGCCAATATGACATTTTTGGCCGAGCAATACCCTATAAACATATTAGCTAATAGTAAAGCGAGGCTAAGAAATTGTCACAAGAGTCGGAATTGGCTCTAAAAGCCAGAAATATATGACGACAATGGAAAATCATGAAAAAATGGAAATTGGTGATACATATGGTCATATATTCCTAAAACATCCTCTCAGTTACAATTTTATAATTTTCATGTGTGAAAAAGTGCGTTTTGCAAAGCTACTGGGATGGCTTCTAAAGGCCACCTACACAAAAATTTCGAAAATAGTCATATTTATGTATTTATTCTAGCGGCATTTATGCGATACTACTAATCTTACGTTTTTGGGCTTAGAGCTAAATATTTTTCTTGCAACACAATCAGCTGAACTGAACGTAATAAATATTTTTATTCGATAGTCATTCCCGGCTATCAAACCCTAAGACATAGAAGCTTCCGGTTCGTACAAACATACTAGCATAGCTTAGCTATTTATTTTATTTATGAAAGGTCGGATTTGGCTAAACCTTTTTGTAACGAGCTGGAATTGTCTCTGTGACAGAATTCCGCCATAGCTTCACACATCGTAAGGTAAAATATGCATAAATGATGTAAGAATTCAGAAATCCTATGTAAGTTAAAATCGCTATGCGATATTTTGTGTATTCCTGATAATTACTATTTATAGCGAATTGCAATATATTTATTATTTAGTCAAATTGATATCGATGTTCATATGTTGAAAAGTGATTCTTTAAATGTAATCGGGATGTGTATTAACTGCTACTGAGTTATTAAAAAATGTTTCTTCAAAAATGCAAAATATGGCTCATGTGCCTAGTTTCCATTGTGAACGTTCGTCAAACTATTAAAAGGTTGTTGGTCACTTGATCCTTTAATAGAGCATAGACAACGAAAAAACCTACTTAAGAATTAAAAGTGGTTTATTCTGAACAAGTTAGGTCAACTTGGCTCTATGCAGCAAAATTATCTCGAAAACTTGCGCGTCTTCACAAACTCTTATCTGAAAACCACGTGGTTCCGTGTGGTAACATTAACAAATTCCGGAGATATATGAATGTAGGCATTTTGTATAAAAAGCAATAATCCAGTTTTATGCACAAATAGTAATGTTTTGCCAGCTAGTAATACAAGTGTCATGATAATTAGCGATTTTTATCAGGGCTTTTGTACTAGATGATGGTTTGTTTTCTAAATTTTCAAGCTTAATAGAATTGGATACGAGGGATCTTTATAAAAATTTAGTTCTGGAACATATCAGAAGTCTCTCGTCAAAACATAGTCGCAGTACCAATGGTCTCGGTGCCATTTGCGTTTTTTTCCATATTCGACAGTATACACATAGTCTGCGAACAAAGCTGTCCGAATCAACATGTCAGTGGGTGAACACGGAATATCGTGCGAAGTAGATAAATGTGAAGGTATGCGAATTCCGTTTTTACATCACAGAGCATTCGTACGAGTTCACTAAAA
This sequence comes from Trileptium ribeirensis, assembly GCA_030248225.1. Lineage (NCBI taxonomy): Eukaryota > Metazoa > Nematoda > Enoplea > Enoplida > Thoracostomopsidae > Trileptium > Trileptium ribeirensis. Next base: position 16,182 of record JASANE010015095.1, read on the forward strand.
TGCGAATACCGAAGGCAGAAATGCGAACGCGAACGGTGCAGTGTATGTTTTTGACAACAGAACAACCATAGTGTACACACCTAAACTGGACTCACGCATTACATCTTTAATCCCTCAACCCCTCAGTATGCCGCTGTAGCGGACGGTATGTAACTGATGTGCTGAGCATTGCTTTTGTGTTGTATGTATAGAGGTATACGTTGTATCCTATATATATTTGTAGTTACACATATATACATATATAATGGTAAAACTAAAGTTTTCAGCTTTTGACATACTTCAAACACGATATGTGTTGATTGGTGTTTTCGCAGTCGCACGTTGGTCTGGAATGTTCTAAACAAATGCTGCTGAGGCCTGTTCTACTCCGCAACAGCTCAAAGAACACACCCAGCTACAACTACCCGTGTTCGATAATCAACGATTTTGATGAATATATTGAAATGCTCCACTCGTTCATATCGTTGCATGAAATGACCGTCACTTTTGAGCATCGTCTCGTAGATGTAGTCTCGTAATCTTTGGTGTGTACTGAATTCCAAGCAATTTATTGTGTGACCGCTTGAAAGTGTTTGTTGAAATGTAGCGTCATTAGCGACTGCAAACATTAGACCGAATGAAAAATTGCGGTATTTCCTTTTAGAACATTTGATCCCTGCAAAATGAGTCATCAGGCGGCTTATTTTATACCGTTATATTTTTACATTTTTATTTAAAAACGTTATATAAATAAATTAACAATGTCACAATGATTCTTCACGCTGACAATAAAGATGCACAGTTCGCATCATGTAATACGCTATTTCACTTTAAGATAAACATTGCGCATAGTCATCGCTATTATTGTGCCATCATCAGTCTGTTTAAAAATTTTATACCAATATAGTTCTCGGTTGCATGAATATTGAGAACTACTATAGATTCACCCTGCGTAAAAATTACAAAGCTTTTGCCGAACACTGTTTCTGAACTATGTTACAAGTCCGTTGAGGCATAGATAGCTGTACTTTTCAAGAATTGTATCTAAGGTAACTCATTCAAACTCGTTGCAAACTGGTGCACGGTTTGCGTAATAATGGCTATGACCATTGTCACAAACTGCGTAACAATAGTTATGCTGCATACACTGTACAAAATATATGTCGAAGCAGGGGTTCAGCCACCCATCCCCGGCCCTGGTCTACACTTTCTTCTGGCCACGCAGCGTCGACCGTACGGCGCGTCCCCCTCCTTCCGCCGACACCCCATCAACAGCCGCCCTGATATGACATCCCCACAGACCCCAGCTCCCACGCCCTGAGTCCTCGGTGCGTCAGCACGCATGTTGAAGATATATTAATATCATGCGTACGAATAGCTGAACATACGGTCAGCGTACGTACATTACATAGTTATGTACATTACTACAATATAGGTTACTAGTAGCTTGCCTCATCGTCCAGGTGGTAAATTTTGAGTGTTAAATAAGGGACTATCATGGCTATATTAAACATCAAATTACAAAACAAGCCGAATATAATCCATGGTTCTTTAATCGTTGAGGAGATGTTTCTACTGACTGACTGTGCATTTACTTAGTGGATGAAGCGCCATACAAAATGACACCAATGACAGCACTATATAGTTAGAGCGGTTGTGGAAATAACGCTTATTCGAATAAGCCGATTTAAATGAATCTCTTTGATCGAGCGGAAATAGATTGACTCGTTATAGATTGCAAACCTCAAAGCCAATCGAATTTTAACCGGTATTAAAACGACGTGTAATAAAAGTATGCTAGTGAGCGCGCAGTAGTCTCAGCAATGGTAGCTAATAATGAAAACATTAATGTTTCTTCTTCGGCAAAACTCAGTTAACGTCACCAGTGTAGCATTTTAGGCGTATTTTTGTAACGAGATATTTGCACCCCGGGCTGCAAATGAAACAAGTGTGGCTAGTATACGATAAATGACTATTATGATGTTCATGAGTGAACCTCCTGAGCGCCAGTAATTCTCTTGTAATACATTAAACGGAACGCAACGGGTATTATTTTCAACTTATTTTACTTCTTCATCTAATAATACGAGAGTCCACTTTGGGTGCGTAGACGAGGTGTTCTGTTGTGAAGTCAGTTCAGGATCGTAAAAGCAATGACACGAACAAGGGTTTTCTCTTATGTACGCGAACAAATATTTGTAATATAGGTGCTATTCGCGGTCGCCATTTTGCGATGTAGCATCAGATTTTTCTAACCACGTACACGGAAAACGCGGTTAGCAATCGCGTTTTTGCATATACTACAATACACATATAGCACAAATATAATTGTGTGATTCAGCATGTCATTTGGTGAACGCGGACAACCGTGCGAAATATAGAAATGCGGGCGCGGCCACATTCCGTCCGTACTTGGCAGAGGACTTGTTCGCATTTTTGCCATTGCTATTAGTATTTTTGTGAACGCGAAATTGGGCTCTGCAATATACGAATTGAATTCGCGTTCGCGCTCGTTTGTTTATTTCGTACGTTTGACCACGTTCATCAAATGACATTCTGAATTAGACAACGATGTTCGCGGTCTATTTGTCTACTTAGGATACAAGAAAAAATGTGATTAGTAATAGATTTTTCACTTGTACTGGGTCAGTAAAATGCGATGCTAAATCGCAAATTATGATCGCGAATAGCGCTTACACTTTGCTGCGTCGCAAATCGTGTACGCGAATATAAGGGAAAATTCTTATTTGTTCATCTTCATCGCTTTTACGATCGTGAACTGACTTGATAAAAGAATAACCCAGGTGTACGCACCTCAACCAGACTCACACACTACCGTAGTGTATACCATCCGAAATTCGAACAATTGTTTCGCGTTGTGGACTTAATGTGTACGACAGGGTGTTTCACACGATTACACAGCACCAAGGAAAACCCGCAAGTAGCAACTCAATCGGTGGTTCAATGTGAGCAAAACAAGAACCAATCGGGGGTGCAAGAGTTGGACCAATATTAAAGCTACCACAGGTTGAAGATGTTTTGCAGCCGCAGGCACCTAATGATTCTGAAATGGCTGTCCAATAGGAAGGCGTTTTGTAGCCGCTGGCACCAAATGAGCCCGGAATAGCTCCCTAATCGATTCACTCCGAACCCTCGCATAATACGCAACAACAACTACGAATATAGGTCATTAAACTGAACAATATTAGCGATTAATGAAGCAGCAGACAGGCGACGGCACTGGATAGTGACATTTGATGGCACCAAAAACATTTTTGTTATTCGTTGCATTTTGTTATGTGTGTTGTAACATTTTGGCTATCATAATAACCGCTTTATGTATTGAGATTAGAGTGAAGAGTTAATCGGGAAGGCCAAGACCGAATATATATGTGATTGTTATCAAAAGAAAGAAAACAAAATAATGATTGGTTTAGCACCAGTGCAAAGTACTCAACAACTCCACGGAGTAAATGGTGTGAAATGAAAAAATAGAGTCTAGTATTTAGGTTGATTTATCACCAGTGGCAGGTGCTTCTTCGACGAAGGGCATATCAGATATAATTAAACAATAACTTACTGTTATTGATGTTACTGCTGTTGTCGATGCTAATTTGCGTATGGCTAATTTGAACTTAAAAGCTATCATACTCCTCAGCTAACAAGTCAGTTTTACGTTTGATTCTGCTGAATTTGACAGCTCGTGAATTGCTTCAACTGCAGCTCCTCTTCTCTGGTTTTGCTTTTTGTTTTTTATTGTTTGGTACAACTTAAATGGATGGCATATTTTTCATCATCTCAAAATTGTTTTCTCGATCTCATTTCAAACCTTAGTATTGGTATCAATAATAGACAGACTCTTGAGCTTGAGAAGAACTTGTGGCAAGGTTTTACTGTCGCGCCATTCGGGACAATAAAGCCGCTGGGTTCGAGCATTTAGGACTGAGCAAGAGTGCAATATTGTGTTTCAGTACCCGAAATCAGTACTAGCAGATTTTGCAGTAGCAGAATGAAAGTATTGTCTTCTTCGCACGAAAGTGACGGCAAGCTTTAAATTTTGCTGTTACTGGCAGTGTTCTGGGTCTGAGGCGCTTACTTTTGCAGCCACAAAGTAAACCGCGCTCGAACTATAGAACCGGCCTCGTCTAACTTAGGAAATTTATTAGTGAGAATAACTTCGGGAACCCTAATTCCCTAAACGACACGATAATAATAACACTTTGGAAAAATCGTACGAGCTTAATTCGTTAGTTTTGATGCAAAGTGAGACTTAGTCGCGAATCCTTGGATTATTACTGAGCGCTAATTTTTTATCGAATATTGACATAGTATGTTCATTTACTGCCAGCGGCTTGAAATCTCGTTTCCGGTGTTGAATGCCTTATATTGGTAGTTTGCACTTGTATTTGCGAAACACTCGGCAACAAACGGTTTCCAAAAATTTTATATACGCATATCATTCTTTTACAGGGCATACTAACGGCCCTAACTAAGGACGCACATCGACCGTGACGAAGCACATCTACCCAATAAATACTAATAGCCGACATCACCAGTCAAACACCTACCTCTCTTAAAATCATAAAAATTAGCAGCACTCATTGGCGTTCTTTTTCACAGCAAGAAAAAATCTGACTATTTTCATCAAAAACAATAAATTTACACTTATATGCCTTATCCTGTAATTGAAAAGTCCCAACCGTACGTGTACCTCAATGACTGAATAAGACTACACTCATCCTTGGGTACAAAGTAACTTCAAATCGAGTAGATGAAATTTTTAGGATATTTAAACAAATTAGATCGTCCCGGACATTTCGGCTTAATGTAACGCAATGTTCCTAATTCTATACTATCAGCTGAATCCTCCAGTTTGATATTGGTGTGCTTTCAGTTTTATATTGGTGCCCCTCAAATTTGATATTCATGTCCCCTTCAGTTTGATATTGGTGCCCCTTCTTAGAGATATTGGTGCACCCTCCAATTTGATATTGGGTGCTTTTGAATTTGATACCAGCTCCTCCAGTTTGATATTGGCACAAATATGAATCTGGTGGTGGAGGGCACAAATATCAAATTGGAGGTGTATTATATCAAACTGGAGGAGGCACTAATATCAAACTGGAATGGGAACTAATATCAAACTAGAGGGGCACCAATATCAAATTGGAGGAGACACCAATATCAAACAGGGGGTGCTCCAATATCAAACTGGAGGGGGCTCCAATATCAAACTGGAGGGGACACCAATTTCAAATTGGATGTGGGTACAAATATCAAATTGGAGCGCGTACTTAATATCAAACTGGGGGAGAACTGATGATTATCAAAGTGGAGAGGGAACTAGTTCTCAAACTGATGGGGAGCAGCAATATCAATCTGGTGGGAGAGGGGCAAATACAAAATATGATTCTGGTGGTGGAGGGCACCAATATCAAACATGAGGGGGCAATATTGGCAAACTGGAGGGGTACCAATATCAAACAGGAGGGGACACCAATATCAAACTAGAGGGGCACCAATATTAAATTGGAGGAGACACCAATATCGGACAGGGGGAGCTCCAATATGAAACTGGAGGGGGCTCCAATATCAAACTGGAGGAGACAGCAATTTCAAATCGGAGGTGAATACGGTACAAATACCAAATCGGGGCGCGCACTAATATCAAACTGGAGGAGGACACTAATATCAAACTGGAGAGGGAACCATTATCAAACTGGAGGGGGCATCAATATCAATCTGGTGGGGAGGGCACAAATATGAATCTGGTATTGGAGGGCACAAATATCAAACTGGAGGGGGCACCAATATCAATCTGGAGGCGGCACCACTATAAAACTGGAGGGAGCACCAATATAAAACTGGAGGGAGACAACACTATCAAACTGGAGAGTGGCACCAATATCAAGATGGAGGGGCACCAATATCAAACCGGAAGGGGAACCAATATCAAACTGGAGGGGGCACCAATATCAAACGGGAGGGGGAACCAATATCAAATGGAAGGAGGCACCTATATCAGGAAGCGGGCATCAGTATAAAGTTGGAAGGGGACAAATATCAAGCTGGAGGGGCAGTAGATTTTCGTAGAGTTCTATGTACGGGTGTTACATACGACATGTCGTATGAAATATTGGTTACATACGACATGTCGTACGTAACATTGGTAACATACGACATGTCGTATGTATTACATAGTTGTGCGCGTAACGAAATTGTTACGCGCATCTCCATACGAGTAGTTGGAATTTTACGCACACCTTCTTGTGCGTAACTTCGAAGTTACGCGCACTTTTACACGAATAACATTTATTACGGGCATTTTATTGCCCGTAAGCTAAAATTACGCGCAGATTCTTGTGCGTAACTACCACGCACACACTATTGCCCGTAAAAATTTTGCCCCGGGTTGCGCGCATTATTCTGTGAAACGCGCATAACAAAATTTCTCGAGTAGATGGGCGCATTATTCTGTGAATCAGCAATTATTACATGGGAATTTTGGAAGTTTTCCCTTATGGTTTATAATATTTAATGCTAGTTTGTTTTGTCTTGAGTCTTTGAAAAGTATCCCCAAAATTCATTATTTACTGTTCGTAAGATTAATTACTATGCTTTATAACACATACAACAAAATTATGTACATTTGCATATTATTATGATATATCGTAGCACGTACCTCCATGTTGGGCTTGGGTTTGAAAACGGGTCCCTCGTTTATTTTCGGGTAACCTCCAGGAAAAGGTCCGGCTGCCGGACTGCCTGTTCCCAGAGTTTCCCATAAGTCGAAGTCCAAATTTCTGCTGAGTAGTTTGTGGTTGGGTTTTACTATATCCGCTTTAGGTTTAGGTAGGGAGTAGTTTTCTAGTTTCAATAAAATATTTTCTTACTGCCAGGTTATCCACGTACCTCAATTGTTGCACTTAGTTTGAGAAATTTATTGCTTCCAGCTGCTTTACATTTTAGTTGCCCTACTGACTTCTGCAGGTCGTTCGTTAACTGTGTCGTGAGACGTTATTTCCTACCTATAATAGGTGTAGTTCTCTGTTATTCGCCCTATTTATTTTCGTCTCTACTATCTGTTGAGGTCTTTATTAATACTCACACGCATGGTAGGACTTGCACTTAATTTATCTAGTGGGTCAGGCTTTGTCCTGCTGTTTGCGCTCGCTTACCGCGTCAAACGTCCGAGTTCAGCATCGCGCACCAGTTGGCCCACCCAATCACGCGGGTTGCGCCGACAATAATTGGAAACCATCGTTTCCCAAAGTGAGGACGTTCCCACTACTCCATGTGTGGTTCATCCCGTTCCCAGGCGTCGGCGGCGTTGAAAGCGACTGGCCAGCCTGGGACGTATACGTTGTGTAGCGTGTTATGTTATTGCTGGTGGTTAGCTATTATTCGCTTGAATTCGACTTTCCAGGCCAGGACATTGCATCCTGGTTGGTCACGACCCAGCGAGGGATTGGCGGAGCAATGATAATAGGCGCTCGCTGTGGTACCCGTCGGGAGAGCATTCCTACATGGCGTTTGATCTTCTTGAACGCTGTATTAGGGTTGGTCGCGTGGAACTGCTCCCGTGGCGCCTTTCGATAAATGTATTGATAACCTCCAAGCAAGATAACGCATTTGGTCAATGATGTCAAGACCGCGCTGGCATGTTAGATCATGCTAACTAACGTGGTACCTGACCATTTCGGAGATTAACCATTTGTTATCGACGGCCATTTGCAATGACAGTGCGTCTCCCAGGATGATGACGTTTGGCCAGCGGGCAAGTCCCGTGTTGAGGTACTCGCGTATTTCTTTGAGGAGTCGTCCCATAACGTTATGACAATGTCTGGGTTGCTCGCCTTGCCGTAGTTGCTGGGTAGAACGTCTGACACCCCAAAAAACATTGGTTTTTGCCTCGAGGAGCGGCTGCTCGAGCGTAACGTGAAGGATTCGGGCGTAGCTTGAAATAGCAAACTTCTGGAGCAAGATAGGGCGCATGATGTGCTTCAGTAGTGGTTTGAGCCGGGCACTTATGATGCTGTCAATCTGCTCGTTTTTCAGGGCCCACGCTCGCGCCTTGATACGTTGTGGTCTCCCGACCATATCTATTAGTTCCTTGGCTGCTTTCATCCGGCCGAGTACGAGGAGCACGTTCACTTGATAGTGTTGTTCGACAGTCCTAGCCGTAGCGCCATCGTGATGAAATGATGCGGGAGCCTCGTGCATGTTGGACTGCTTCGGCCAATCGGTACGATGTGATAAAAATGGGACGTAGGGCTGTGTCAAGTCGATGTGGTAAGTCGGGATGCTGGGTAGACGAAACATGGTCGCTTCAGGCGGAGCGTACGGTCCGACCGTCTATAGCTGCTTGCCGTGATTGTCTTCGGATCGTCTGTTTTCACTATCACCGCGTCGCTGAACGCTGTTGTCCGTCCGACTATCACCGCGTTGCTGAATGCTGTTATCCATCTGTAATAATATAGCTTTTCTAATCCTTGGTTCATTTTATGGGTTCTGCGTTCGCAGCGCGCCTTCGTATAATTTTTGCATTTCTGCGTGTGCTAACTCGTTTATCCTTCTACCTTTCCTTCTCTCCTAAATTTTCTGTGCATTCCTATTGGGACTTTACTCACGTTTTTTGTTAAATTTGTTACAGAGCTTAACTAATCGTTCGCCGCAACAATTATTAGAGAAATTACTCTCGCGAAAATTGCTCGTAACTCAGTCCTTAATCTTCTTCGTTGGCTCTCGGCCGTTCGCTCAAGCGAAATAACCGGTGCTGCGAACATAATGGCCCACCCAGGCGAGCAATTCCCCGTGATAAGCAGGCGCCATCACTGGCTCGGTCCATCGTTGGCGATCGTCGCCCCGGGTGAACGGTCCGACCGTGTTCCAGGCTTCCGGTGCCGCTAATGAGGCCGACCATGTGGGTATAATGACGTTGCTCAGCGCTTGATGCTCCTGGGTGAGACGCAGTTTTCGTGTGCGCAACTCCGCAGCCCACGCTTCACTGGTGTAGTTGGTGGCATTCCAGTGCGGTGGCAGCGGGGCAACGAATACGGCGGCGTTTTCGCGCAGGCGTCGCTCCAGCACTGCTGGCCGTCGCTTAATACATTACATGAGCGCCCTGGGTGAGTAAACCGTACTGTCCTCGCGCCACACCTTAACGATGACACAGTCCGTTTGCGGCGTGATGAAAGCATTGGCCCACTGCACCAGGTCGGCCCTTTCCGTGCGCGGCCACGCGAAAACCAGCCAGTTATGCTGGTCTGCGACACTGAGCAAGGGCATTGCTCGTTCGTCACCAACGATGACAACATGGGGCCATCGCACAAGGCCATCCCGGTTATATGCACGGATCTCCTCCAGCAATCGACCGGTAACGCTGTAGAATACTTCGTCGCAGAAACATAGGTGACTGGCTGTACCGATGCCCCAGAAGTCGTCCCAGGACGCACTGAGGAGTAGCCGGTTGCCGGTGGCCTCCAGTTCTTCGGCGTAATCGGTCATGCTGAATTTCACCAACAGAATCGGCCGCATTAGATGCTGCTGGTACGCTATAAGGCAATGCCGCAGCTTCCATGGTAAGGTGTGTTATAAGGCGTTGCTGCGAAGAAGCAGTTCGTTGGAGCCGAGGTCGGCCTTCGCCACTTTTTCGGCTGCCTTCGATTGTCCGATGAGTTCTAGTAGGCCTAGGTGGTAGTGTTCGGTGACACTAAAATATCGTTGGCCATTGTGCACGATTGGGTCCCTTGTCATACGTTCATTCGCGAGCATGGGTCGTCTGGTTCCCTCGAGCGCAAATTTCTCCCGCATGTGCTCGACGTAGCAAGGTGGAGTTGGGTACACAGGTACGGATGGATACGTGTATTCGTCCATCACCCCCGGCACGAGCTGCACGGCATTTGGAATCCGGTGGTCACTGACGTCTTCGGTGCTGTAGCTTCGTCGCATTTATAATAATAGTGAAAGCAATTACTCCACTTTTAAGGATGATCTGTGTTGATGATGGTTTAGTATTTAGTCCCTTTCCCTCCCCTTTGTCCTACACTTAATTGGAGTACGTGTTAGTGTGGTTTAGAGTTTGACTTGAAAGATGCACTCGAGTCGGACTCCTCATAAGGTTACGGTCGAGGTATTTGTCGTCCCCAGGCTGTGGGGTGTAATTCTTGGCTGGAAGGATATCGTGGAAATATGGTCAGTGGCAAAGTTCCGCTCGGGGTGCGTTCTGCCAGCAAGAGTTGCCGAGGAGTCGACACTGGTGCGCTGGTAATTGAGATGGCGACACTAGTGGATTGTGTGCGCGTAGCAGAAGCTATCTGGTTGACGCTCCTGTGGCTTCGCCGATAGTTACTCCTGGCTCTTGGAAGGTCACACGTCTGCCTCCGCGCAACGCGTCTCCTACTTCTTCGTCTGATGCCGCACCGTATGGCCTAAAGACCCGATCTCTGGCTTGCCGGTATAGAAGATGTCTGGTCGGGGCTGTTGCATGAGCTGTACTAAGTCGTATTGTTCCAGGGGATGTAGTTGTGGCAGTGGTACGTGTCAGTTCAGTGATTGTTACTGTGGATGTTCCCGGCTGCTCAGGTTCTCCGGCTCGAACAGTTGATCCTCCCCGTGCTGTCCTTGCCTGTTTTCGCTGGGTAGCTCGTCCAACGAAGGCTTTTCCTCGTTCTTCCGGCGGTGCTTGAGTGCGAGAAGGAGTGTTCAAGGTTACTGTACAAGAAGTCCTTCGCTGACGTGGTAGCGCTTCGCTGCTCGTTTCCATGTTTCCACCAGAAGTCAACTGCTGAGTACTAGGTGTCCTTGAACCGCTGCTCGATGTTTCCTGTCCTACCTGGGCGAGCCGCTCGGCGGAAGATGGTTCCTGCGAGGTTTGGCTAGTTCGTTCATCGTCTGCTTCGGCTGCTCTCACATCTACGGCTGTTCCTTCTCCAGAGGTCTCCGACAAATAACTAGACACTGGCGATCCTGGAGGTGGTTTATGATGGCCGATTCACGATAAGTCCAATTATAGCGTGGGATGGGTCTATCAGCAGCCGCTGGTGGGGCACTATAAGGACGTATGGTTTCTTTGTTGTCCCCGACAGTTTGAGTTCACATTTCCATCGGCTCTCGCAATATTCACGTCATGATGTGTTCAGCTAGTCGTGATTGAAATAGTGGGTGGTCCTGAGCAGCGAGCATAATGGCATAACTGAAGTATATGGTCCAGGCACGACAATTCCGCCAGAGGCTCCTCGTGGCGTGGTAGACAGCATGAGATCTGCTGGAGAGAAGTGTTGTCGCTCAAGTATTACAACACCTACGGTTGGTACACCGAATGGAACTTCCACTGTTCGTTCCATCGTGGTTCTGGCACTGTGTGTTGTCCGTATTCTACCTGTGTCTCGGCTGCCAGGTTCTGGTATATATGAGAAGGCCCCTTGACCTGTAACCTGCTCCTGCGTTATCGGTGGCCACGATGGCGCTATTTCACTATCTGGATCAGTCAGTGGAATCCGATTCCTGACCCCTGACCCTCCGTGAGTTCTGAGGTTCGTATTCCTCAGTCCGATATTCTACGTGTTCATGCGCAACTTGCTCGGCTTCAATCTCAGCGTAGGTTGGGCGATAAAAGTTAGGGTCATTAATGTCACCTATATCAACACTTTCAGTATCGGAGCTGTCGCTGATTGCCGTTCTTACTGTGCGTACTGCTACTTCATCCACGGGATCTATTTCGGTAACGAAATCCCTGTCAGCAATTATCCGTTGAATTGGTTCACTTAACCCTCTTTCCAAGACTGAAGCATGTATCTGACTCGGCCACTCTCCAACATTAGGTACTGGATCTAGTGCGCTAAAACACGGTTCGGTTCTGTTATATGAACGACATGTTCCATTGCCTCTGGGTTAGAATGCATTCTTACGCGCATGCATGGCGGGATAATCCATAGCATTTCGTACGGCCCACACCAGCGTGGTGTTAATTTCCTGGATGTTCCGGTGTGGTGTCATACCTATAAACCCAATCTAATTCGCCCGTCTGATATCGTGGTTCGCGAGCTCTCGTGTCGTATCTTGCTCGGTTCATTTCTTGGGCAGCTTTCATCGATTGGTAAGCACGCTCCCTAACGGCCTCCCCTCCCCCACGACCGCAAAGTCGCCCCCAATGCCTACAAAATACTCTCTTACCTTCACTCTTAGCCATCTACCCTCCTTTCACCTTTCCTCTCTACATTTCCCTCTCACATTTACTCCTCCAAAACTCTCTTCAACACCTCCTCTCCTCTACCCTCTTATTCCTTCTCTCCTTCCCCCCCTACCTGCTCTGCGACGTAACTTGAATGTCAAGTATGTCTACGAATACACGATACATTGGTTGATTTGCCAACGGAACCCTGCCCAATCCGGTGGTTATCCGAGAAATCGGGTCCTTCGCGGATTGGCATAGGGTGCATAGCCTGATCCATTGTTGTGCGTGTTCGGATATACCTTTCCAGTAATAAAATTGTTTTAATTTTGCTAATAGGCGATCGCGGCCAGGATTCCCTCCGTATACGGTGTTGTGTTCATGCTTGAGTACTTGTTGAATTAACGTGATCGGGACGCACAACTTGTAAATTATGTGCTCGGGTTGTGATAGGTGAATGTATAATATTTTGGTGTCCTGGGTTAGCTCGAAATAATGTGCTCGCATTTCAATTATCAGTGCGCCTTGGTCGGCCTTGGGCCGTGTTTTGTTATATAGATACCACCGATTTGGACCTAATTCTGCATCGTTTCGTTGGATGTATGGTGAGATCGAAAGATTCAATAGGACATTACTATATCTATTACGACTAAGTGTACCACAAGATGATCATCATTCGTGGGATGTAGCCTTACCATTTTGTATAATGGCCTATAATTCTTCGGTACACACAGCAACAAAATATCCTCCATTTTTGCTAATGCATGGATTTTATCCTAGGTTGCCCGGAGAATACGACACGCATAGCGCAGCCACTGGATACACAAGGGCTCACTCTTATAGGACTAACACGCAGCGCTGGATAGCTTCTATTAGGGAGCGTGCATATCAGTCAATGAAAGCTGGTCAAGAATTAAATCGATTCAGATATAATCGGCAAGCTCGCGAACCACGCTATCAAACAGGAGAATTAGTCTGGGTTTATCGGCACGATACCACACGAGGAACATCTAGAAAACTCACGCCTCGTTGGTGCGGGCCATACGAAATGTTAGGAATCACCCCGCCGTGCATGCGCGTAAGAATGCATTCTAATCCAGAAGGCATGATGCATGTCGTGCACATTAATAGGACTAAGCTGTGTTTTAGGGCAGTAGATCGAGTGCCTAATGTAGGAGACTGGATAGGTTAAGTACACGCTTATGTACTAGAAAGAGGTTTGAATGAACCAACCCAAAGAATTATCGCTGATAGGGATTTCGTTACTGAAATAGAACCTGTAGACGAGGTAGCAGTACGCACGGTAAGAACAGCAATCAGTGATAGTTCAGATACTGAAAGTGTAGAGATGGGCGACCCTAATGAAACTAATTTATATCGCCGAACGTACGCCGAAATTGAAGTCGAGCAAGCTGCAATGGAACACGTCGAGTATTCGACTGACGACTACGAACCTCACAGTCCAAGGACGGTCAGGAATCGGATTCCACTGACTGATCCGGACAGAGAAATAGAACCATCCTGGCCACCAATAACGCAGGAACAGGTTACTAGTCAAGAGGCCTTCTCATACATACCAGAACCTGGTAGCCGAGATACGCAGGTAGAATACGGACAACATACTGTGCCAGTAGCCACGATGGAAAGAATAGTGGCTACCAGCGCGGAAATTCCCTTCTGCGTACAGACTGTAGGTGTTGGAATACTTGAAGAGCAACATTTTATCCAGCAGATCTCACACTGTCCACCATACCACGAGGAACCTCTGGCGGAATCGTTGTACCTGGACCATACACCTCAGGAGACCTACGTTACGCTATAATGCTTGCTGCTCAAGACCATCCATTATTCCAATCGCGACCAGCTGAACATATCATGGCGTCACGGCTGCGAGTACCAATGGAAATGTCAACCCAAACCGTAGGAGACTATACCACAATGCGTCCTTATAGCGCTCCACCAGCAGCCGCCGACAGACCTATGCCTCCCTACAATTGGGTCTTTTGTGAACCGGCCATCAATCACCGACCCCCAGGGTCGCCAATGTCCAGTCACTTGTCGGAGACCTTTGGAGAAGGAGCAATCGTGGACGTGAGAGCAGCTGAAGCAGACGATGAGCTAACTAGCCAAACCTGACAGGAACAATCTTCCGTCGAGCGGCTCGGTCAGTCAGGACAGGAAACATCTAGTTCGAGAACACCTAGCACACAGCAAGGGACCTCTGGTTCACATAGCGGACGAACAATCACCGAGTCAAGTAGCGAAGCGCCACCATCCGAAAGAGGAACTAGTGATCCAGTGACCTTAAGTACTCCTCGCACACGAGCACGGCCGGAAGATCGAGGAAAAGCTCTTGTCGGACGGACCACCCAACGAAAGCAAGCCAGAACGGCACGAGGAGGCTCAACTACCCTTGTTACTACTGAACAGCCATGGACGTCCACTGTGACAATTACTGAGTTGATACGTACCACCGCCAACACCGCATCCTCCGGAATAATGCGACCCAGTACCGCCCATGCAACGGCCCCAGCTACACATCTTCTGCACCATCAAGCCATGGATCGGGTCTTTAGGCCATACGGCCCAGCATCAGACGAAGAAGCAGGAGACGTCTTGCGCGGAGGCAGATGTGCGACCTTCCAAGAGCCAGGAGCAACTACCGCCGAATCCACAGAGCAGATGCTTGAACCAAAAGTAGCTACAGCAGCA
>JASANE010015096.1:0-17713 GCA_030248225.1 Trileptium ribeirensis
GCGTCCGTCGCGGCTTCGATTGTTTTTATGCGCTGTACTATCAGAACCGCGACGTTGATTCAGTTTTTGCGTTTATCCCAGCCGGGACACAGGCCGTTATCCAGAGCTATTGGACTACCGAAAAAAATATGCAGTACAAATAACTGCAATATATAGTGAACAACTTTTTCCGTTGCCACCACTTGTAACGTTGGCGTTGTGGCCTAAGGCAGGGTGCATGTATAAGAACTAACGTGTCCGTCTGATCCAAACGCGCTAGCTTTTCACCATACAGACAATACTAGCCGCTAAACAACTGCTACTGTCTGATCAGCCGCAATGTCCGAATATACAAACGTCACGGCCGTTTATACAATATAAAGCATAGTTACGAGCAAGAGCTTTATTAAAAACACCACCACGAAAAATGAAGAAAACTGAATAACAACCAACTTTCAAGAAAGTTCTGCAATTTATATATCGTACGAGAACCTGAAACACCCTCTGCTGTGACATTTAATACCGTAGATTCTACAAAGAAAAGAACACCATGGCATTCAAGCAACATACAACAACTAACTAGACAAAACAACAAAATATAATTAGGAAATTGCAATATTATTAAAATAATATTAATTATGCTAATATATTAGTAATAATAATAATAATAATAATAATAATAATAATAATAATAATAATAATAATAATAATAATAATAATAATAATAATAATAATAATAATAATAATAATAATAATAATAATAATAATAATAATAATAATAATAATAATATATAGCGGTTCAGGGCTGTTGGCTTAGACGGCAGCCTCTGACTCCAAGATTCTTAGCGTTACACAACCATACCAGTCAATGCGTTCTATGTTATAGTCATTGTAACTAGTAAGTAATTGATGACATTTTACCTCAAAAACTGGCAATGTAATTAATTTCAAAAAAGCGCTACAGAATTTTGAAACAAATAGATACGAAAAAATATAGCCATCACTATAAACAGGATCCATTACGAAATGGCTACATAGTCCATACCAGGGCCATCCCATGGTTCCATCGCCATGACGCTCCAATTATAAAATGCTTTTTTGTCACGATGCATATTATTATCTTTTTCCCACGCCTCGGGTACCATTGTAATTGCAGCTTCAGGCAACTCTCGTCCGCCAGCTTTAACCAAAAACTCGAGAACATTATCGAAGCATCCCGAGTCCGACTGGCCTTCCTCGACGACTGGGTACAGTTTTTGAATGTCACGACCGTAACGGGCGTTCTTCATCACACCCTCGCGCGCTCGCATCAAATTGATATTGCCACGTAGTGTGTTTATTTCACCGTTGTGCGCAACAATTCTGGAAACAAAATCAAAACATCAGTATTATTGACTTTTATCTGATTTTAAACATTGGTTGTCTATGTAATAAAATGAAATGCATGTATAACAATACTCAACGTTGGCTTAAGGCCACGCTTACATTGTTCCACTAGCCGCCGGCTATGACTGGGGTTTTGAAGGCGGCATCCAGTGCTCTAGCATGGAGCTAAAATCTATTTCCGTTTTGAACCATCTTTATAATAATTTTCTATTCCACTCTCATTTGCCATGACATGACACTTAGGAGGTTCAATGATAAATATTACTGCTACTAAAACACAGCGCAATCACGGTTTGGATTATGGCACCTTTGTGTCTGCGGAAAAAAAATCTGTGTGGTCAGATATACTGCACTCGCCAGAAATGAGCTAATGTTAAATGTTGAATTTCGTTCAAAAAATTTCAAACCTTCAAACCGAAACATTGTCACTTTTGCTCATTTCAAAATATTATTAGCTCGACTTTTTGTTAAGACGTCCTTCAAATTTCCTTCGTGTATTATAGATGGATTTTGTTTGATTTGTGTTCGAAACACAACTCACTTACGGCGTCTGCTGTGTGACTACATTGATTACGTATGTATGTACCACGTATAGTTATACGTATATTATGTGTAGTACATTATATGTATTTATATTTACTTCACATTATCACACTGCCCCCTCGACACAAAATGGTCAATCCTTTTCTAAGCTTTATGCTCCAAACAAGGTCGGTCGATTGTGCACAGCGACCAAAATTTCCTTATAAAATTCTCTGTGGCTCTTTTTCTGGAGAAGCTCTAAAATCTCTGGAGACATCTCCTTCCTCTGTGGAAAGCAGGATATAATCCTTCAATAATTACAACAATATTAGCTTCTTAATGTAGCATAAAATTTTAAGCAACTGTTTTCGTAGTTTCATTATAAAAACAACAACAACAACAACAAAAAAGTAGCCCTTACCTATTCGGTTGAGCTCTCGGCCAACTTGGAAACGTATTCGTCGAAAAGCGACTATGAACCAACGCAAATCGAGTATGAAATCGTTCGTCGGTCAAATCTTTATAGTAGCGAAACAGCTGATTGGGAATAAATAATCCCTGCAACAATAACGAAATATAGGTTAAAAAAGCCAAATGTTTAAGTGTCATTTCACGAAACCATGTCATTTTAGTCGGGGGGGGGGGCTACATCGGCACTTTTTGGCCCATACCACCAGTCTGTTGTAAGGAAATTTAATGTCGCTGTGAGATGTAGTAATAGCATATCCGACTATCATAACGAGGTATGGTGGACCTCTCTACCCCAAACATAGCAGGAGCCAGAGGCCCTCAACCCGGGTTGACCAAATGAAGCCAAAAACACATGTCCCAATATAAACGTTCGCCGTATCGCTAGCACGTGATACATATGTGTGTTTTTCATTTCACCGTGATCCATTGGTATTTGCTAATTTTTCCGGAAAAACTTGGGAGTAAGCATCGACACTGAAGCTGACGTCAAGCTTCCGAAAATTTTTTTCGTGACATGTAGCCCCCCCGACCAAGGTCAAATCTGGCAGCTTTCAGACGCTGGTAAATAACGTCAAAGTGCACTAGCGCCAAAAATGCTATATAACGGTAATCGTAATCAGTACAGGTGTTATTGAAAAAAAGAATATCAGCGTCTGTCCATGTGTTATTTCATTATGAGGTCGAAGGTCATAAAATGCCAAAAATGGGGTATGCAAAATGTAGCCCCCCCCCCCGACCTGACCAAACTTAAATTTAAAAAAGCCAAATTTAGCATACAGTCTTACAATAGGCCGGATATAACTAGAATCGACCAATCTATTAAAAATTTTTAGTGAAAATGTAGCCCCCCCCGACCTGGCGTGTAGCCCCCCCCCCCCCGACCTGAGGTGTAGCCCCCCCCCCGACTCAACATATCGGGGTGCCATTTTTTGCAAGGCCTAAGGATCTGCCTGAAATTTTTTCTCAGACGTCCCCCGCTCATGTTTGGTTTGTGAGCATAAAATGGTATCTGTAGGTGCTGTCACAGTTGCGCTAGAAAAACTTCTGCGACAGGCTTGTTCTAAATTGGTCGATTTTTTAACCGCAATAATGCCCTAGCAGCATCAATTTTAGGTCGCAAGTGCTCCAAATGGCTTGACGAGGACCATTTTGGTCCGACTTGCATAAAAACAGACCATGGTTCGCGTGTCACTCCGTCAACCTACAGAATAATGACTTATTTCGGATTAAAATTTGACCCCCAGGGGGGCCCTTTCCAACCCCTGTAGCAGGTTTCAGGTAGCTCATTTTGCATAGAGACCTCGATATTCGAAAAATTCAGCGTTTTTTTACATCGGAAGGGTTCTAGACACTGTACATTCGAAAACGTTTCATTTTGGCTTCAAAAAGTGGTGTTTCACAGTACATGGTTTCGTGAAATGACCCTTAACTGTCACATTCGTTAATTTAAAAAAGCAAAATGTGCGACAAAAGCAAAATGTTTAACTGTCACATTCGTTAATTTAAAAAAAGCAAAATGTGCGACAAAAGCAAAATGTTTAACTGTCACATTCGTTAATTTAAAAAAAGCAAAATGTGCGACAAAAGCAAAATGTTCAACTGTCACATTCGTTAATTTAAAAAAAGCAAAATGTGCGACAAAAGCAAAATGTTTAACTGTCACATTCGTTAATTTAAAAAAAGCAAAATGTGCGACAAAAGCAAAATGTTTAACTGTCACATTCGTTAATTTAAAAAAAGCAAAATGTGCGACAAAAGCAAAATGTTTAACTGTCACATTCGTTAATTTAAAAAAAGCAAAATGTGCGACAAAAGCAAAATGTTTAACTGTCACATTCGTTAATTTAAAAAAAAGCAAAATGTGCGACAAAAGCAAAATGTTCAACTGTCACATTCGTTAATTTAAAAAAACCAAAATGTGCGACAAAAGCAAAATGTTTAACTGTCACATTCGTTAATTTAAAAAAAGCAAAATGTGCGACAAAAGCAAAATGTGCGACAAAAGCAAAATGTTCAACTGTCACATTCGTTAATTTAAAAAAAGCAAAATGTGCGACAAAAGCAAAATGTTTAACTGTCACATTCGTTAATTTAAAAAAAGCAAAATGTGCGACAAAAGCAAAATGTTTAACTGTCACATTCGTTAATTTAAAACAAGCAAAATGTGCGACAAAAGCAAAATGTTTAACTGTCACATTCGTTAATTTAAAAAAAGCAAAATGTGCGACAAAAGCAAAATGTTCAACTGTCACATTCGTTAATTTAAAAAAACCAAAATGTGCGACAAAAGCAAAATGTTTAACTGTCACATTCGTTAATTTAAAAAAGCAAAATGTGCGACAAAAGCAAAATGTTTAACTGTCACATTCGTTAATTTAAAAAAAGCAAAATATGCGACAAAAGCAAAATGTTTAACTGTCACATTCGTTAATTTTTCGCAACTGTAAATTCGGTTTTATTTGTGTTCGTAGATGTAATTTAAACATGCTGCTCTATATTTTAATTAGTGATTGCTACAGTGCAACACAGCTGTAGCGCAGAATTATGACAAATAATATTACTGTAACAAATAGACACAAACCGCACTGGGTGCAAATTTTCAGACCTGACTGATGTCTTTCAAGATACATATTCTATGTGCAGCACAAAATATCCGGATTAAAAACGGTAAAAGAACTTGGTTCATACCTGGATGCAGATTTGACCCGACGACACGAGTCGAATCTATGACCAGACCCTACTGCGGTCTCTGATAACAAAACTTCGTATAATGTAAATACAGTACCCGCCAAAAATAACTGTCGCTAGCGCGGGACTCGCTCGAAATAAATTTGTTCTAAAAATAAATTTACCATTAATTTAAATAGTTTCGGAATCTGGAGCGAGCCAGTTGCTCTATCCAATGGCGACGATCATTTTTGGTCAGTTGGTTTGTCAATGTCGGTGATTAACTCTAATTCCTTGCCGATCCACTTTAAATTTTCTTAATTAACACAATATTAAATGTTTTCACTTAATTAGCACACGGTTTACAACCTAGCAGCTGCACAAAGTTAGACAATAAATTTGATTGCAGTGATAACTGTATCTACGACGTCAGAAATATTATAACTTGAACAAGAACAGAAGTAGTAAGAGGTAAAATTATTTTTTTGTACACAGGTACTCTAGTTGCCAGAAGTGAGGGTTCAGTTTCGAACGAACGACTATAGAATAGATTTCGAACGAACATAATTTTTTATGTGCAAACATATTGCAGAACAAACTTCGAACAGATTTCAAACAAATGTTCAAAAACCTCGCTCATAATTTCGAACAGATCTGGAACACAGTTTGAAATATTTCGAGCGAACATCGAACAAACTGCACTCATTGCTGGCAAGTGCTGTAAATTTTAATTTTTTACTGTACCAAAATCAATCTACAGTGTACAGTACCCGCCAAAAATGACTGTCGCTCGCTCGCGACTCGCTCGAAATAAATTTGTTCAAAAAATAGAATTTCTATTAATTTAAATAGTTGCGAAATCTCGAGCGAGCCACTCGCTCTCGACTCGCTCACTCGAAATGCGACGGTCATTTTTGGAGAGTACTGTACACATACCGTTTCGGCGCGTACTTTGCGGGTAAATCCAGTACAATCATTTTTGTTTAACCTTATCAAAAAACAATACATAAATATATGGTCAAAAAAGAAATTTTTTGTTTGTATATCGCTTAAATTGGTTCATTTTAAAACATTATAAAATACCCATGTAATATGTTGAATTTCCTGAACTTAATGATTTTAGGTTTAGCTTTCAGATTTCGGATTCAGCATCGCGTAGAGCATGATTTTCTTTCACATTTACAAGGTATAATAATAATTTTATCTTCACTTTATTAAAAGAGTGATTATAGGTTCATCTTCTCTTCAGGCAACAGCATGATGTCAGATTTCGCTTCACAAGAGCACGATATTAAGTTCAGCTTAACAAGGACGTAGCAGTTTAAAGCTGACATGCTCACAAGAGTTTAATTTTAAGTTCAGTTTAACTGGACTATGATTTTATGTTCAGCAATAAAGCATGACCTGAGTCTAAAACTAGGATATTTCACCAATTTCAACGGTCGGCAACAACCGGCAAACACTGCGAACAGAAATCCTGTTGAATATGGGATTGACTTGAACCTTAAAATGATCAACGGGTTACTAGTGAAACAGCTGCATCAGCTATACATACATATAAACATGCAGACAAAATAAAAGCAAAATCTTACGAAGAATTTTCGCGAAAATTTGCAGCTGTTCAATTGCCGTTCGGGAATTAACTTAATAATTATTATTGTACGCGAGCGATTAGCTTGGATGTAATTTTTCTCCTTAAAGCTTTACTAGCAAATTTTATCACCAGAATATGTCGACGATCAATAAAACATCGTTGCGTTGTACAGATCGAATCATTGGTACTCGTGTAGAGAAAGCCTTTGCAGTAATGCACTATGAATGATGTATATGCTTTATAGAAAGAACAGCTTAGAGCGACGGTTCGTGGGCGATAGCCTCCAACATAGTCCTAGGCTTAGAGCAAGTCTTATATAAAATGAGAAGCCTAGACTAACAATGCTTAGGGTACCCTTACCAGCATATCTTGCTCTTCACTTATTAGATTACTCGCAGAGGTTTTCTCTACACTATTGCCGAATCACTTGCTTACATCATCAATTTTATCCAACCAATCAACAAAAACGATTCTTTGTGTACACTTACCTTGTATACGATCGTTTCAGCGGACAAACTACAAATGTAACAGTTGAGTTTTTGCTTCGAGAACGCGGTTACAGCCATTTTTCGAAGAATGAATATCTAAAACAACAATAATTATTATATTAATAATATTAGCACCAATGCGGTCGTAATAAACAAAATGTTATGTGTAACATTTTGCTGTTTAATAATTTTGCATATTGTTGGCACAGCATGTGAGTGAGGACAGCACCCACTTTTCTCACCCGGTTTTTTTCGGTAATGTCCCCCGGTACATTTGATTTGTTTTGGCTATGCTAATATCCTACTAATATGTATACTGTACAGTTTCGGATAGAAATAAAAGCAAATCGTTTGCGAATAGCAACTGTTCATGAAACATTCGCAAATAACTGAACAGCAGCTGCGAACATGGTCACGAGATGTTAACCAGACTTGGGGTTTATTAGTGTCCGAAAATGTATTCACATTTTAATAGAATTACTCCACAAAATCATAATATTTCACAACATTCATCCACGTGTGCAATCACTATTTTAGTATCAGTAATGAGTGTTTAATATGATACTCAACAATATTGTACGAGATACATTATCACGATTAATTATAAAAAATAATTATTACAATTATTATTAAAAATATTATAAAATTATAACTATTGTAACAGCATGAAGTAAGACTGGACAGGTCTTACACTAAAATTAAAAGCTAGTTATATTGATGAATTTGTAAATATTATTAACATAAATATATTAGTTCCACTGCTTTTTTTATAAATTTTCACAGCACTGGAGTTTCTAATGTGGCACAAAATTAAAATTCACAGTTTTTCATACAAATACACCAGTCGAGAAATTGAATGCTCCGCTCAGAACTCAGAACAAAAAGGAATTGGTTCTAAAATCAAAAATAGATTTTTTATTTAAGTACATTCAAATTTTTGAGCAAGCCACTATCCCTTTCTCGTTGGAAAGGAAATGCAACACTCATTTCTGGAAAGCGCTGTAGTAGTAGTGGCTTATCCAGCACTGGATAATGTCAATTATATATGAACAAGTGCAATGGAGACATTTTACATTACTAAATCACAATAAGTTGTGCGTTTATCACAGGCAGATGCCAATAACAGATGCATATAGAAACAAACGAATACCTTTTACCTCAAACACAATAAAAAGTTGCGGAAAAAAATTATTTATAATATCATTAATACTGCAAATTAATTATAATTATAATTTTAATTATAAAATTATGAGATATTTTACAAAATCCTAAAAAGCTTACATATATTTACCTTTTTCGCCCAGGTTTTAAACCCATTAAATTCAGAACTATTCTACTTTTTAGAGGATCGAAAACCTGGGCGAAAACGATCGCGACGTACCGTGGTCGATTATAGGAAATCTAAAAAGTGTCCCACTCTTTAAAAGATTCTACCGTCAGTGGCTCCTGTAATCAGTAATTCAACCAAAATTTTTTGGGATTTTGGTGATTTCTTGAGTATAACACATAACGTATTATAACGTATTTACGTGATTATAACGTATATAATGTATTATTATAATTAATACGGAAAACTAATTATAATTTTAATTATAAAATTATGAGATATTTTACATTTCCGGCTGCTGCATAAATTTGAACGACTGAATTTAGTCCTGTCTTTAAATGAATAAATAGATCGTATAAAAACTATCTGTAGGTGTTAGTTGGAAAACAAACTATCAAGCATTACAATAATAATTGTTATCACATTATTGAAATATTTTTTTAAATTGCCGACAAAGTAAGTATTATTATTATAAATAAAATACTGTGATGTGTGCACCATAAACACACTCGAGAAACGAAAGAACATACCCACCTCCTTTTGAAGCTCGCCATCAGCGCCAAACTCACCGGTTACAAATGGCTAAAATTAGAAATAAAAATATATACACAAAAATAATACAAAATCAACTATGTGTACAAAATTATTTTCTACTCAAGGAAACAAGTAATTATTGTTTGGGTGACCCTACCTCCTCCTACGGTTTACAACAACGCAATGTTTTTCCCAAAAATACAAACACCAGATGGACCTGTTGACTCTACAAAATGTAATATATATCTAAAATTATTTTCTACTTAAGGAAACAAGTATGTAATATAGTTTGGGGGCCCTACCTATACAACAGCGCAAACGTTTTTTCAGCAAGGCAAACACCAGATGAATATGTTGAGTCGACCCCACAAACGCAACGGTCCCGCATGGCAAAAATTATCTAACAATGTCCCCTCATCAAAAAACGCATAATTATTGCCGTTGCAGGCAAAGGTTTAGTGAAGTAAAGTCAAACAAAACGATTTACTACGAAGTGATTGCTGTAACCGAGAATATTTCAAAGCAGATCGGTAGTTGCATAATGCAATATATAATCTACATTAAAGTATAGTATATTGCTAGTTACTAGTATTACCAACCGCACACGGGTTAACGACAAACACAATGCAAACTAAAACAATGTAACCAAAGTAATTAATGAATTAAATAGCCAAATGAGCGCATTGTTCGTCAAAAATAATCACATGATCAAAATTTTGGAAATTTCACTTTTATGAGATTTTCAAATATTGACCTATCTTAGATCGAAAACGACTGTTGTGACAAAAATAGTGTAAAATCCCAGTAGTTGCAGTATTAAATAAGAGAATTTGGTTGCCTCCATTTTTCGATTAGATGCATCCGGCAAGTTACACCATCAAATCCAAGGGTATCCTAAATGCTAAATTCAAACGAATACGGGTTTATTTAGATCAACAGCTTGGGTTGATAGTTCGTACATACCTGTTTTGCGTGCGCATTTGAAGAGAAGACTACTGTTGTCCACAGGGGCGACGCAAGCTCCTCAAAACTGGAGGGGTCGTTTGTATACTTTGATTTTGTTATAACCTGACTAGTTAATTTTTTTCATGCTTGTAAGTAAAAAGTAAGAGCCCCCATTACGATGCCCGTGGTTGTGCATGTTTTATCTGGTACTTATTGATGCCACCACAAAATACGACAATATTTTTGAGTATATTTGAAAGCCCAGCCGAACGAACCTGTAAAATCCGAGGCTCCGAACGTTGTGCAACACGTCCGAGCTGCGTTGAGTCAACCGGTACCTTACGCCATGCCATAAGTGTAAATCGACGTGACTGTGCGAGCTCGGTAAAACACTGCATCGCTTGAAGATATTGTTTCTTATTCGAAAATAGCAATCCGGTTGCATACTGGCCTGCGCTCGGCAATTTAACGCGAGATTTTCTGCAATTGTATAAATCATCATAGTTGCAGTATCAGCGAGAAATGACTGTCGCTCGGTCGTGACTCGCCCGAGACTCACTCGAAATAAATTTGCTCAAAAAATAAAATGTATTATTAATTTAATTAGTTTCGAAATCTCCAGCAGGCCTCTCGCTCGAAGCTCGCTCGCTCGAAATGCGACGATGAGTTTTTCAGGCGCGTACTCTAGTTAGTTAATAATAATACGCTAGTGTTGGTTACATTTCAATTTTAATTATGCTTACGGAACTGACGGAGGTCGTGATGCGAAAGCCTCTGCAGCAATCCACAATGATTGCTGTATATAAGAAACGTTTAATGTTTAGAATGAAAGAACAGCTTACAGCGGAGTATTCGGATGTGACAGGCCCCAGATTCAGGCTAAGGCGTAGTCTTTATATATAATATGAAAATTAGATTAAGGCTTAGGAAACTGATAATGGTATTATATAGCTTGGTTTTCACTTACTGGGCTTGGTCGGCTTCTCAAAGAACCGCACAAAGCAAGCCAACAATGCAGATTCGAACATACAATACACAAAAGAGACAGTTAATGTAACGCGTACAATGCGCGTTGGGCCCATTTGGACATAGTGTACGTAGAACGATTAAGAGACAGACTAATATCATGATATAGGACTAAACTTAACCTGCCCCTCTGACAATCTTAGTTTGTCAAAAACTATTTCGAATACACTTCGATGTTACAGAACATGTCGATGTTACGGAACAAGTAATACAGGGGACTCGATTCACAGCTAATCCAGAAATAGTCATTTAAAATCAGTCAATGACAGTCCCGTGAGGATTATTAGGTCTGAATTAGGATACGTCGGTGTTCGCGAACAAATTCAATGTAAATGTGACGGTATGAACGACAGGGTCATGTAGTTTGTAAATTATTATTCGCGAACATCACTGCGTTTAATCTAAAAGCTATAAAATTTTATTTACAAATGATTTTGACGTTCGCAGACAAAAAAATAGTTATTCTTACTTGAACAGATACAGTACGTTAACGCATTTTTTTTTCAAAATAAAATGGAATGGTCAGTGGGCGGACGTTAAGTTTAGTCGCGCATAATATTCATGGGAATAATCATGTTTAGCAAGCGATAGATTAGAAAGACATACATAAGTAATATCCTAATCCAGACTACAGTAGTATTACAAAAATTTTTCCCACAATTCCCGTCATGAGAATTTTGTCGTCGCTGTATTATTGAGCGGAGCTCGGCGAAGCCGAGCGAAGCGTTTTTATTTTCTGTCTGGGAGTAAAAAGGTCGATGTCCGTCCGTCCGTTCGTTCGTTCGTTCGGTCCGACGGATCTCAAGAACCACTGAAAGCCTATCATGTCAGAGTGTGCACCTGATATTTGGGATTAAAAAATTTTGAGTGGTTAATTAGCAATTAGCTAATTAGTTAATTTTATGCAGCTAAAATAGAGAATTTTGCAATATTTGTGTTATTTATTGAAATAGAATCGTTTCGATCAAACCATTATAGGTTTTTTGGGTCGAAGAATGCAAATATAATATTTTTACCAATGATAAAGCCCTATGCTCTATGCAATGTAGTTACAAGAACATAAAATTGAGTACATTCGTAATGCCACAGCCCAAGCTCCGCTCACAAATGTAGTTCCACAACCGACTAGTTATACTTATCATATGAATATAAATATATATAATCATATATAGATATATAATATATAACACAAAATTTTTTCCAACAATTCACGTCATGAGAATTTTTTCGTCGCTGTATTATTACACTTATCATATATATATGTAAATATATATAATAATAACTATATAATAATATATAATAACTATAATATATATAATCATATATATATAATAACCAGGACGGTTTACGGCCTGGATGAGCCATCAGCCTTCGCCAGCGTAGCTACGATTAGTTGATACCTCACTCTATATGCCTACAAATATAAATTTAGAAAAAAACAGATTCCTGGGTAATCCACCTTATGAGGTATTCAAAAAAAGATGACAAAAGACCATCCAAGGGTTCAGAAGTTATGACTAAGCTACATACGCAGCATAACTTTGGCTAACCTTTTTATAATATGATCAAAAAAAGATGACCCATATCCATCCAAGGGTTTAAAATTATGGCTCAATAACGAAGCCACAAAAATAAAAAACAAAAGAAAATGGAAAAATAAAATATAATTTTTGGGTACTTCATAAAACATGATTTATGAGATCCTCGGGAAAAAAGATGACCCATATCCATCCAAGGGTTCAAAAAATTTGGCTCAATAACGAAGCCAGAAAAATAAATACAAAAGAAAAGGAAAAATAAAATTTTTGGGTACTTAATAAAACATGATTTATGAGATCCCCAGGAAAAAAGATGACCCATATCCATCCAAGGGTTCAAAAATTATGGCTCAATAACGAAGCCAGAAAAATAAAAAACAAACATGATTTATGAGATCCTCGGGAAAAAAGATGACCCATATCCATCCAAGGGTTCAAAAAATTTGGCTCAATAACGAAGCCAGAAAAATAAATACAAAAGAAAAGGAAAAATAAAATTTTTGGGTACTTAATAAAACATGATTTATGAGATCCCCAGGAAAAAAGATGACCCATATCCATCCAAGGGTTCAAAAATTATGGCTCAATAACGAAGCCAGAAAAATAAAAAACAAAAGAAAAAGGAAAAATAAAATATAATTTTTGGGTACTCTTAATAAAACATGTTTTATGAGATCCTCAGGAAAAAAGATGACCCATATCCATCTAAGGGTTTAAAAATTATGGCTCAATAACGAAGCCGGAAAAATAAAAAACAAAAGAAAAAGGAAAAATAAAACATAATTTTTGGGTACTTAATAAAACATGATTTATGAGATCCTCAGGAAAAAAGATGACCCATATCCATCCAAGGGTTCAAAAATTATGGCTCAATAACGAAGCCAGAAAAATAAAAAAAAAAGAAAAAGAAAAATAAAATATAATTTTTGGGTACTTCATAAAACATGATTTACGAGATCCTCAGGAAAAAAGATGGCCCAAATCCATCCATGAATTCAAAAGTTATAACTAATTTACCAAGCAAGAAAAAACAGAAAACATACATTTGAGTAAATCCAACTTATGAAGTAATCAACCGAAAATATGACCCAAATCGATCGATTGGTTCAGAAAATTATCATTAAAACCCAAGCTAGAAAATAAAAGAAACAAAAAGAAAGAAAAACACCATTTGGTGAGTCAGCTTATGAGTTTACGACTGAACAAAAAACGATGACCTAAATCTATCCAAGTGTTCAAAAGTTAACCAAATAAAAAAGCAACAGTTAACAATCGTACGCCGAGTCGGATCCGATTCGATCTGATTTATGGACTGGTCGCACTGCATCCGATCCATTCCGACCAAATTCTACGCCTACCGTATACCGTCACCACGTGTATGTTTGTATATATGTGTCATGTTTTCAAACTCCACCATCCGATTCGAATGTAATAAAATGATCATGCCCTAACGGAAGAGAGAGGATTTGGCCCGGACGATATCGGATGCAATGTCGAACAGGCTCTTAACAAGCCCAAAACATGAAACATACAACAAATCTTCCCGATAAAGTGCATGTTGTATCGACATTCATTACACTAGCTCCATCTCCAGAATCGTTGTCGCACGCACACGCGCCACGATG
Source organism: Trileptium ribeirensis (assembly GCA_030248225.1). NCBI lineage: Eukaryota > Metazoa > Nematoda > Enoplea > Enoplida > Thoracostomopsidae > Trileptium > Trileptium ribeirensis. Next base: position 14,103 of record JASANE010015096.1, read on the forward strand.
TGCCATACGTTCGAGCATTATTCGTGAATCGGACAATATCTAAAAAAACAAAAATAAGTAAAAAAAATAAAAAACCTTTCATTTATCATAATAGCATTTATAGTTTTTAGTTTCTAAAGTTAGCAATAATTACGCATTAAGTAACTAATACAAGAGATAGTAAGTTAAGTATACATAACTCTAATAAAATATAATTTCGAAATTTTTGCTTTATATATACGATGTCCCTACCACTCGTCTAGGACAAACTATGGTCCATATCTGCGATTGTAAGACAAATGGTGTGCGAATTGCGAATGTCTATCTTCGAATGTGCTAGGCTTAGATAAGTCGTAGAGACCACGGATATTGTCTACCGCTGCATAGTTAACAAAATTACTGCTCTAATCAGAATAAATACCTCCTGTTCTCTTTAAATTGTGGCGGAGTGGGCCCCCTGGTTCATACCCCCTGGCAAATTCTGGGCTCCCCCGGTTCACGGCCCCATGGCAAATTTCTTTGTTTCTAATCGGTTCAAACTACATAAAGTTTGATATTGCCAAATTTGTACTAAAATTCCGTGCTGAAGCCAAAAATTTCCAAATTTTGGCACAATTTGCTTCAATAGTGGTTTTTCGCTGGGGCAGGCATGCCTGACAGGATTTTTAACCGTTTTTCTCTTCACAAAATGCCCCCTGGTAACTTCGGGCGCCTCCGGTTCGAAGCCAAGGGGGGGCCGTTCATGCCACCTGGCTAAATTTTCAGCGGAGAGCCCAGAGCACTAGCGTTATAAAGATTCTAGGTTCGGAAAAAATTTCAAGGAAATAACGATCGACGAATACAATGTCCTTGTCAAACTTTTGTCGTTGAAAACGGTCGGACATATGGGTTACTGGCATAATTGATTTACAATAACCAGCCATACCAGACGTAACTTATAATTTTTAGAAAGCAAGTTTTTTTGCCCTTTTGGGATGAACGATTAGGTTTATAATAGGGTTATATACTCGTTCAAACACGTTGCGTTCCATTGTTTTAACCCCAGCTAGTGTGGATTATAAACCCCTCGTGACGGTACCGGATTGAAAATTTGGTAAAATTTTTCCACTTTACAGTCAAATTTTGTCACTTTTTTTTTAGTAAAGTGTTAAACGAATTATAAATATAATATATATAAAAACGTTTATGGGTCGGTAGAATATGTCTATGGGTTTTCGTTGTTGTAGAACACGATGAAAGCAACTGTGGGTATGCAACAAATAGTTATATAAGTGTTGGGATTTAACACAACGTAGCAATCACTCTTCAAATTGTATAATTTTTCTTAAAATATATAAATAAAATTTTCAAATTTTTGTCTTTTGGTCAAAAAAGAAATATATTTTTGAAATTTTGAAAAATTGAAAAAGAAATTTTGGAAAAGAGAAATAGAGTTTTTCGGTTTTAATATATCACTAAATAGCCGTAGTGTTGCCGGTTCGAGCTATTATAATTGCATGCTATGTATAAATTCCTATCGTGGTATTATAAATGCGCCCAAGGTTATAGAATTTGGAACCACGAAACGATCCCTAAGCGCAGAGTGACCATACTCGCTGTGTTTCTAGTCGCACTGCGAGTTTTGGTATTTGTATACGACTAGCATCGTATATGTAGACTATGATTCCAATTCCATGCAATCAATGTATGTGTTGTATGTTAGTCTTCGTTCACGTCGTCTGTAGTAACATTTTAAGAAACTAACTTGATGCTATGCGGTGTTGTGGTACGTAGAAAAGCCTTTTAAAAATAAGTTGGAATGAAAAAAAAGACTTTCGCTGTATTACTCAATGTATTCCCCATACATAGGTAGGTAGATAATGTTATTTTCGTCATGGCCACTGTTTGACAAATCAGTCGGCACTAAGTCAATGTCGCCCATATAGCTAAGCTAGGTAACGTTTTTGCCTAGGTGGTCACTGTTTATCAAGTCGCTCAGCAACAAGTCAATGTCTCCACAACATATACATAGGTAACCTTCTTACCTATGTGGCCACTGGTTGTCAAATCGGTCAACAGCAAGTCAATGTCTACCATATAGCTGGGTAACCTTCTTACCTCAGTGTTCACTGCTTGTTAAGTCGATTCGCAATAATGCAATCTTTCCCACATAGCTAGGTAACCGTCTTACACAGGTGGCCACTGCTTGTCGAATCGGTCAGTAATAAGTCAATATTTTCCTCAAAACTATGCAACCTTCCTACCTCGGCTATCCAAAACTATGCAACTTTCCTACCCCGGCTATGCAACCTTCCTACCTCGGCTATCCAAAACTATGCAACCTTCCTACCTCGGCTATGTAACCTTCCTACCTCGGCTATCCAAAACTATGCAACCTTCCTACCTCGGCTATGCAACCTTCCCCTACCTCGGCTATCCAAAACTATGCAACCTTTATACCTCGGCTATGCAACCTTCCTACCTCGGATATACAAAACTATGCAACCTTCCTACCTCGGCTATGCAACCTTCCTACCTCGGCTATCCAAAACTATGCAAATTTCCTACCCCCGGCTATGCAACCTTCCTCCTCGGCTATCCAAAACTATGCAACCTTCCTACCTCGGCTATGCAACCTTCCTTCCTCGGCTATCCGACGGTCGCTATTGATACAACGTCCATCAGAAGACACAGTCCCAACCCGGCCGCTGTCTATATAAGGCATTTCTTTAGTATGTCCTCAAATTTTCAATAGCATAACAATTTTTAAAAATCATTTATGGGCGGTGTTCGTCTATCAATAATTAATGCTGAATTCGGACTCTTTTTGAAGCTGCCCGATATCGCGCAAGATAAACAAATATTTGATACCACTTACCGGAAGTCGCACAGTTTGTGACACCCAAGAACCTCTGGGAACGTTTCCGAATCGACGACGGGAACTACCCGTGTTGAAGAATTACTTGTTCGTTTTGAGGAAACGGATTTTTTGCTCTGGATTTAACAATTCAATTTTAAATCTCAACAGCATCCCCCATCATCCTACACGTATATATGTGTTATAAGAAATTAAATCAAATAATCACCAAATAATAAGGAGGCACTAAACTCTCCATGTTTCCTGAGATTAATATCGACAGGAGGCCGATGCCTCTCTACTCCTTCCTCCACGTGGCCATCCTCTTGATCGCACACACACTTTTAAAACACAATGGATCGTCAGTACAACTATGCACGGGAGCTTAACTTTCCCAGTCAAAAGTGTACACAATCTATTTTGATCAGGAAGGAAAATATATACGTATAGCTACATAGTAAGTACACGGCGTCACCACAGCGCTGGGTGGACAGTGGGTGCCCTGCCCACCCCTAAGTTCAGGGTGAAGCCGCCCCAGTTTAGCCCAGCCTGGAAAAGTATTTTTTTCTAAACTTGCAATCCGCAGATGAATCTATTCCTATTGTGAGATCTCCACCGGCAATCCCTGAGAAGTTCCCGGCCACGCTCCTAATCAAACACACAGCGCTTCGAGCGAGCTGTGGGTAAATAAAAGGACTGTGCAACATATATATATATATATATATATATATATATATATATATATATATATACTACATAAACTAAATCTCTAGATCCAAAATAACGAACCCGATGA
>JASANE010015097.1:0-33825 GCA_030248225.1 Trileptium ribeirensis
AATAAAACAAAATAAGCATGCGTTTATTTATTGCAAGCCGTATAAATTTGAATTTCTCCTAAATATACACAGTTTTCAACTCGAAAATCGGTTCTGTGTTTGGCGACCGCTCTCGTGGTACTTTTGGTTATTTATGTTTAGCAATAATGTGGTTTCTTTCCATCTGCGTCAGCATATTAAAATATTAAAATTAGGGTATAGTGTGGCGATAATGTATTTGACTTTGTGCTATGGTAACCTTATCTTGAATTACCGCGTTAACTCAAAAAATCCGCCATTTCACGATACAAAATCTGCCCAAACTGCTATTTTAAACAGAAAAATGAGTTTCATGATTCAGCGCGATTATTTGAAAGGCTCGTTACAAGAATATCATGGATTCGAAAATATAATTTACGATGCTAAAACTAATGATAATAACATTGTAATTTTAAACAATATGCAAAAAACTAACCCGTTTATTCAACAGCATGCAAGATATTTCACGATCGACGAATACTGGTTTAAATTAGAATCAATTGCATCGACAGGATCGCTTTATATGCTAACTAATCCAACATCTTCGTTTATCTGGCGTGCAATGTATTATAGCCGTAACATAAGTGCAAAGTATGGGTCACTGATAAAATTGCAGCATATGATACTCTGTGAATCAGGCGTTGTCGAACGGCATTACCGAATGGCTGATCTTGAGGCCAAAAATGCTAAGAAAATACGTATGCCAATCGACGCAACGCCTGTCTCGATTGGTGAACTGTCGGACTTGCGTTTATTTGCAACCTTGCTTGCCCTATCAATTTTTATGCTTGTTGGGGTGGAATTCCAGGTGAAAAAATTATACGACTATAGGCAACGCATTTTTAGCGGCTGATGTACTACAAATTATGACTGTTTATTGTAACAAGCGAATACCAAGTTTCAATTAAATTGCGGTATCCAATGTCTTCAGCGCATTGTCGAACACCAGCACTTTGTAACACTCATCAGAACACGTAACATTTGTGTGTCAAAGCATTTGTTTGCCTTCTAGCTCATATCATGCTGTTATTATGCCTAGAACAATCCTGACTTTGCAAAAATGTTAGCAATATGTTATGCTCTTAGTTTAGAGAATACTGGTTTGTATGCAAAAGGTTGCAATAAATTTCGGCGAGAAGTTATGACAGCGTTGTTTAGCGTTTAGATTTTTTTATTTACCGTATTAGAGTTTAGATGTATTATATTATTTTATTTTTTCGTCCTGCAATTTGGCTTTACCACTATATTTTTCGAAAACTTTTGATAATAAGGGAAGCCTATAGCTAAACCACTAAACCAAAATTTATTAGTCCAAATTACGCTGTAATAATACTTTTTATGAACTGTCGTGGTGAGTTCATTTGAATAATACCAATACCGTTGTGTCATAAAAATTGTCAATTTTACATGACTAGGGGGAGAAGGGGTGTGCTGACCGAAGAGTCACCTCATTCAGCAATACATTATTTGCGAAATTAGGCATATAATAGTACGAACTTTTATAACCTTAAATGTTCTTAATTTCGCCTCAATCAGACAATCCAGCCTAAACCACTTGAAATTGGTTTTGCCACGCCCTGGTCCTACGTAGTAAGAAATAATGCTGCATGCTTTTAGCATCAAAATTCAATTGAGGTTTTGACTGTTTTATTGTGTCGTGTAAAGAGCCATGGACGTATTTATAGCAATAAGTGCTCGCTGTCTCAGATGAATATAAAAGCTGCAAAAAGTAGCAAATTTAGAGCATATGTTCCGGAGTTTACATACGATTACAGAAATTTTTGAGTAATCTTGGTTTAACTAAATGTTTCGCGGGGACCGTTAGCTTTAATATCATTGTTAATTGTTGGCTAGCCTGTACAAAGCTTAGTAATACCGAATGCGGCATTCACGTTATAATGTCTCCAACGTTTGGAACCAATATACCCCACAGTGTCAGGCGTACTGTCGACATTAGGTTGTCTTAGACAGTTCATTCTTTTTATAAATGTTTTCAAGGATAACCAGCTAGAGGTATTGCAACTTTTCGTCGGTGTCAAGCATACCGTATCTTCTTTGTAGATTTATTAACTGCGTGCGGTCTCATCTCGTCCGTCAAGATGAAAACAGGCTTGATACAAATATCGATATATAAGAAAAACTACACAACACAACTGACTAATATATAGACCTCATCAGCTACAAACGATGTCCGCCACAGTTAGTTCGCGCGATATCGGTAGCTAAGGGTATGTGCGACACCGAATACAAAAAATATAGTAACTAGGGGTGTGTCTTATACCCTTGCAAACTGTTTTACGGTATGGGTATGACGCTGACTGTCTATATGATATGGTGGCGACAACAGTAGGACAAATGTTATAAACAACGAGGACATTATAACATGAACGCTGCATCAGAACGGTAGGTAAGCTTGTTTAATGGCATAACTATTCATAGTTGCATCATAAATCAAATCGGGCTGTTCATTTCAAACTTCCTGGCGATAGAAGCAACATATAGCATGATTGTAGCATGGAAAATGTTTTTACACTTTCTTTTACCCAAATCTGAAGTCGAGAAGGACTCAACAGTATTCGGCTGTCGCATAAACGGGCGCACAGTTTAAACTTAAGTCATTCAGTATTTATTTCAAATATTTCAAAACTACAAAAAATAACAGTAAAATATACGCGAATTATAGTCTCAAATGCTTTTATCTACCGATCCCGTACGTTCGACTATACTTAGAAAATATCGATGACATAATATACAGTTTAAAAACGCACAGTGTGTCAAACATGCACCATTATGTACCGACTGATAAACGCAATCAATGTTAAAAAAATATGGACATCCGCCTATCTGTTCCTGTACCATACCAATTTAGGTAATAAAATCTGCATTAGTGATGTAAACCAAGATTCAGGATAATCTAATTTTTTTACAGTTGGGTCTTATAGGCTCTGGGTTCTGGCAAAAATTTATTAAAAATTCAAGATAAACTCTACAACGGAAGCAGTGAACTTCACTATATTTGCACGGTAGGTGACATTATAGCACATCGAGCCATACATATATCGCCCATTAGGTTTACTTCTGTGGAAACATATTTAGTAAAATGTTTAAAGTATGTTACCAAATTCTTTAGACCCGAAGTTTTATCTACATTAATTATATAGCTAATTTTTGCTTGCATGTGAATGAACAAAATTTCATATCAACAACGTAATTCAGAAACTTATGAGCCGATTTGGTTAATCATTTTTTCATTTACTGTGTTTAGGGTTTAGAATATTCAGGCTTGCGTGTGTCTGTAACGCCTTCCGTTGAGCAACTAGTGTTGAATTACTCTCTTTTTCATGGCAAAAAAATTAACATTTGGGTTTGATCATTTGTAACTTGAGAATAGGTGGATCGATTTAGCTTAAATGTTCGCAGAGAACATGACCTTATGTCGCATCAATATACGATAAATACGTTTTCTACACTACTTGTGTCTGAGGGAAAACGAAGTCAGGACTTGTAGTTTGGTCAAAATTTTTGGTGTTTTCATTATTAGAATGGTAATACATGGCTTAATTTCACTCAAATTTAGGTACTGTATAAGATTTAATATTGTATACGTCTCGCACTAACCACGACTCCACTTTAATTGCTGCACAATGGCTATGTATATTAAAAAATAATTTTGGCAATCGCTCTTGCCATATGTTGTGACGTAGAATGGGAACCGATTTGAGCACTATTATCACTGCGCATGTGAAATTTTACGTGTTACACATAAGCTTTAATGTTATTTTTATATCACGGTCAACTGAGAATATTGGTTCAAGCATTATGCGTCGTTCACATTAACTTGCGTGCAGCTATTGAACGCGGTGACGCAAACAACCGCAGTGTTCGTTACACTGCAGTTGTCATTACATTGTAATCTTATCTGCCGCTACAAGCTTCGTACAACAGCTTGCATTCGCTAACGACGCCTGTAACGAGCATTGCGATTGGCTTTACAGGACTTGTAACAACAATGTTTAAAATTGCACGCCGAATATAACGATAACAGAGGTTGCCACACGATAGTGTAACGACGTAAAATATATTTGCACTGCAGCTGTAATAGAAATCCTATGAGCTGCACGGTAGTGCATTAACATCTGAGAAAAACGAACGCCATCAATCACACAGGCTCGGTTCTGCGTAGAGTCAAGCTCATGTGTTCTAGTCATACTTCTTACATCTACTCCCGCAGCTTTGGTATTTTATGCAGACTAGTATTTACATGCCTGAGTGTGTGACCGAAGGAAAATACGTGTAGGTAGATAACTATACATGAACGTGTAGGTAGATACCTATTTTTTGCTGCTGCTAGAGAGGTATTTTGTATATCTTGCACATCAATATGTTTATGTATTTTTGTTTTCACACTACATCATCTGATTAGGTCCGAAAAAATTGTCTATGCTATTTCAGTTCATATCGGAAATGACGCAATATGAATACGCCCCAAAGTCCATGAAGATCAAAAAATCAAAGATTAATGCTGAAAAGTCTAACTAAATTGACGCCGGAGGTTTGTATTATCCAAAATTTAGCTTAAAACATTACAGATTGCATTAGAGTTGCTGGCAGTATGGTATCTATTATATGTTCCAAATACACAACTATATGTGCATACATGCTCATAAAGAGCATGAGTGCAGATACTGTTGCACGTGTGGCACTCATTGTGCTAGGAAGACATAGTTTGAACACACCTTTTACACAGAACCGTGAACTTCAGTTTTTTGTTATATTTCAGGTGCCGTACACCCCTATGCATGTCCTTGACGACACCCCTGTAGAGGGTAAAGGAGCATACCCTGAGGCGTCAAATTCATATAGGTGGACATATGGTGCCTTAACCTCTCCGGGTGCACCGTAGGCCACCGCTGGCATGTATATGTAAGTGCGATAGGAGAGTTTCGGCTGATGGATCCTACCTCCTCACTCCGCGCTTGTGTGCAACCATTTCGAACTTGCGATGTTTCATATTTCAAGTGCGTTATTGTCTAAGATCAATATTATATGCTGTAGAATTCTAAATGTTTACACTTTTATACTAGGCACTATAATTATATATACATTATATATAAATACATATATATATGCATAACATATGAAATAATATTTCCGCTGGCTGCTATATAAAACACATTTACGCTTGTATATAAAATTCTGTTATTGTGTTTGCATTATGTAATTATTTCGTCATATAAACTTGATTATACAACTGACCTGTAATTACACATACATAGGTTGCATTGTTTGACATCGACCACATAAACCGATATTCAAAAATTTTTGCGACTTGCAAATTACGCGCTCAACAGCAATATTTTATAGCTCCCAGATATTAATGTTATGGAAATAAACTACTATAGAGATATATAACTAATACATATTACCACGCTGGGTTTCGAATACAGAAGGTTGAAGTATAATTTGGCTGATTCGGAAACAACACAGGAAATATATACCATGCCCTTGCTGAAACGAGAATAACTGGTAATCAATTAATTGCTGGAATGAACCACATCATAGGAACCCGACATAAATGTTGTAGACCTTAGGATTAAACGATGAAATAAACAATTGAATAGTTATGTTCTTTGAATAAAGTTCCGATCTTGTTCATTGTATTCTATTCTAAAATATTGTTTAATACTATATTCGATTATTAATGATTAACGAATGAAAGTAACCTCCAAGTTGTACTGATTCCGATTGCTTTAACGGTGAACATATAGTATGTAATGATAGTTTTATATACCCTGCTGGTGTTTAGTTGATCTTGCGCATTGCGGACACAACTACTTTATCTTACGGGCTGCGGTATTCCACAAGATAGGAACAAAGTTATAGTTTCAATGGTTGGCAATTGTTTATCATTTGAGAATGTATAGCGGCGGTCATGCAATGCGTTCGTTTGTTACGCACAGTGCAGATACGTTAAAAACATTTGTTCAAGGTTCCACCAGCATTAAATAATGTCTGTTTACGTGCATAACAAGCTGTTGTTACAGTGCCGTGCAGCTATTAAAGTTTCTGTTACAGCTGCAATGCAAAAATATTCTTTCTCACTACATCATCGTACGGCAACCTATGTTATCATTACACTCAGCGTGCAATTTTAAACATTGTTATTACAAACCGTGTAACGCCACTCGCAATGTTCGCTTCAGGAGTCGTTAAGAAATGTAAGCTGCTGCACGAACCTTGTAGCGACAAACAAAATCGTCATTACAATGTAATAACGACTGCATTGTAACGAACACTGCGGTTCTTTGCGTAACGATTGTGCAGTAGGTGCCCTCAACTTAATGTGAACGACGCATTATACTTGATCAATCTACGTACTTATAAAAAACTGCATTTGCCGGTGATAACCGCGTAATGCCGATTTCAATTTCACTATGATTTTTATAGCCCTTGTCCAATTCAGCACGCTAATAATGAGATTCATCATCCATGTATTTCTTTAGCAGAAAGCAACAATGTGGAAGAACCCCTAATAGATTCTTAGTTCTACATTACATATGTTAAAATCAAATGGTTGCGTTGGTCCATAATTGTATAGTGCGTGATTTTGGGAATATCTATGCTACGCGTTTAATCCTGAATGTTAGTTTTGCCGAGAGCTTTCGTGCTTTTACACTGCTTTCTGCAGTTATATAACTCAGGATTTATTAAAATGTAGACCTAACGCTCTTAGCGAAGCATCCAGTGTTTAGTAACAAAATAATGTTTAAAGTTCTCTCGTGGGGTGGAAGTTTTTTCAAGTTATTGATTTCGCGAGACTGGTGTATATTAAAAAGTCTAATATATTTGAAAAATGTTGTAAAGTGTGCTCGGGATATAACAGCCACAAATTGCAATAATAATAAGTAACTTAACTGATAATTTACATAAATCATTAATGATTGCAATTACCTAGTATATAAAACCAAACGTGAAAAACCGGTGTCTTAATTATGGCAAATACTACAGTGTAAATGAAGTCTACGTGGAATTCTGTAAAACAGTGCATGCAATGCAATAATTAGAGCCATATCGGACCGGGTATTATAAGTTATTTGTGCCCGATATAGACTGGATAGTGAAACTTGTGTGTATTGATGACATGTGTGTAATGACATTTATTTAAGGTTTATCACTGCCACAGGCTCTAAGCATAACATCACATATATACATAATGTCAAATTTCAAGTCATTCAGACAGCTAACAACCAAAGCAAACATCGGGTTTGTTTAACATCTAAACGTGACGCCTATCTTTTACTAGATACGCGGAGGTACAGGTATACAAATGTTTACATGTGCATAGGTGTAGTCTTTTGACGTTGGTTTGCGGAAAAATAGCAGTCTGCCAATTGTCTCCTGAGTAATAAATGCTGCAACAACATTTTGCGAACGTTTGTCATGTTGTATAACGTAAATTATCCAAATATTTCATTTTGATGCAGGTTTCACAAAAAAATACGTGCAGAAATCTGGTACTTTTGTCTCTTATTGCTGTTCGTGAAAGCATAAATCTTATAGTTAATTGTAAGATATTTCAATCTCTTAAAGACAACTGTAAGATATTTTAGTCTCTTACAGCTGACTGTAAGAGATTTTTGTCTTTTAGAGATAGCCACAAAATAAAAAAAGGCTTTAACGACATACCATACGAGACTAAAATACCTTACCGACAGTTATATCAAATTTTAGTTTGTAATGCATTGCAGTTAAAGACATAAGTCTCTTAAAGCCAACCGTAAGAGACTTGAACCCTTAAGGATAGCTGTAAGAGACATTCGTCTTTTACAGCTGGTCGCAAAAGACAATAGTTTCTTGCAGCTAACCGAACGAGACAAAAATCTGTTACGGCTGCGTGAAACAGATTTGAGTCTGCTTTATCTCGCTATTAGAGATTTGTGTCTGTTTTAGGCTTTTCTGAGATACGAAAGTCTCTTATGGGAACCATTAAAAGAAGTTGCTACAACTATTGCATCAACTATGGCTGGGTTATGTTTATTTTTGACTTTTGTAATTCGCATTGATTTTGATGTTCTTTTAGTACCGGTAACGGCGTCGAAGATATTTAGCAATATTTCTGTAGAACGAACACGTTTTATTGTCACGGCTATAAGTCTGTGACTATTTTTTTTTACTTTTGTGAAGCATTGTACCTCGCGGGGTAAGCATCCATTAATTTTCCTAACACCGGACCAATAGCAGATATACCTGGGCAATAATTTGAAAATATTTGAGCGCCCACGAAGTGCATTCCGACCTTATCTCATGCAGAAAAGGCGTGAACTGTAAAATTATATTTTCGCATTTCCAATGAAATCAGTTACTGAGTGTTAAGATAGACACAAACATTTCACCCCAGGGCCTCAAGTGGAATGAAAATTCCCTATGCACGGCTAACAAGTGATCTATCTACAATGAAGGTCCACTTATTATCTTTGCGGCGAGCTATATCCGCCATTGCACCTTCTCAAACCTTAATTCCCAGTAATATTTACTGCATTTTTCGATAGATTTTCGGCCTTATAAACCTAAGGCTTGCACCCTATTTCGGAGGAGGGGAGCAATTGCAGCTATCATACATAATGTAAAGAAACGCCTCGTTACAAGGTTCAAGTCAATGCACTGTTATCGATATTTTGTATGGTTATCAGTGAGGAAGGAAAGTTCATAACAAAACGACTGGGCGGCTTTACCAACTAGCCTTGAACTTACTGCAGATTATGTACAAATAAAATATTGTTAAAACTATGTCATCCAAATTTTCATATCGAAAAACTGTGTAATGAATAATGAAATTTGATGAATTTAAACAAAATATGAAACGCAACAAATACATGAGACAAGAGTTTAGAGGATGCAAGTTCAGTCCTCAATGATGGGCAAAGCAGTACGCCAAGACACAACAAGTAAAAATGTTATAAATCACCCAACCACTAATTATGAGAAGTGAAAAACGGTAATTTTTAGAAAAATATCGCCCACGGTTGTCGAATTGGTTGTCGAACCAAAACACCCAACACAAGAATCATAGTAAACGCATTGATTAAACTGAAGCTTTGTTGAATGTTAATCAATAGTCAGAAAATAACAGTGTTTAATTCAAAGTGTGCAAAAATAAAACAGTTAACATTGTTTTAAATATTATGTATGTACATAAATATAATGTTTTGTTTTTATCTGACTATAAAAATATCTACATATACATACATTTTCACATTTGTACATTTTATTTTAATAGGCTTCAGCTGTTAAGATCTGCCAACAATCCGTGATCCATTCTGAGCATCATATTTTCCTGTCGTGTGGCCCAACCCGGTTTGATTCGCCCCGACCCGCGGGCACGCACGTTAACCCGACCTAACCCAACCCGACCCGCACTGCGCCCGAAAACTAAAATTAAACTAAGTCTATAATATTCCGTAATGGCGATGTGAAGCACAGATTTAAAATTTATTATTGTTCGGTGCATCTGTACATATCCTAGGTGCACACAAAATTCAGTGTGAAATAGCAAACATTCGTGTTCCGAGAGAACCCAAAGATTGAATAATTGTCATGTATTTTAAGTATACATGCTCGTATACCCTTTGGGAGGTCCCCAATATCCCTGAGAAGTAGCCTGCTACCACTTGGTGCGCCCATCTCCCACCCCCGCGCGCCGTAAGAGAACAGAAAATTTGGCGAAATCGCGTTAAATTATGCAAAAATTGGGCAAAGTTGGGAAAAATAGTGGGAAGATTGGCAAAAAATCAGGACACGAGATCATAAAGACATATAGTTTAATTTATGTGCTGAACAAGTATATACATTGTGTAAAAGATACCACACCGACATGACTAAAACCTACATTTATTGAAACGGTGCGAATCGTAATACCTCGTATAACGCTAATCTGTGCAAAAAATACATTTATTCCGACTGCGTCAGGCTTACCTTATCAGTGCACTGATGGATTTCCACAAATTTTGTTAATTCGACGCGTAATGCTCATATTTTTATTCGCGCTTGCTCCAAACCGTTTACCTACTCAGTTTGTACAAAAAATAATATGAAAAGTTTCAGAATTTGGGTTTTTGGTTCCCAACCATTTCAGGTTACAACTATTATCTCAGGAATCAGTTCTAAAAACGCAGAAATCATTAATATAGAGAGCTGCAACTTTGCTGTTATGCAGTTTCTGTTTGGAACATACATTTTCCAACTACGACCAAAATTTTAAGAAATTCCTCGCAAAAGTGGTGTTCTGAAAATTTTGACTGAATGTTTTTTTTCGGTGAACAATGTTATTGTAATCCGTAAAACACGTTAACAAAAATTCTAATATTGACAACAAAAATGGTCAAATTTTTATATTAATCCTATTAATTTTGTAGTAGTGGTGAGCCAAAACGGGCCAATACGTTTTGAGGTCAGCCTTTGTACGTCACGGGGATCGTTGCGTTTCTGCTGTTCCCAAGGGTTTAGAAAAATTATCGACTGAGCTTTTGAATATGACATTATGTTATATTTTATGCCTTACATTAACGTTATCGTTAAGAATGCAGCAGTACTACTATATGCGCACTTTATAGTGCGACGCAGATAAGTTTATTTCCAACTGCAATTCAGTTATTGGGTATTTCGCAAATACACGAATTACAACCACTAGAGGTCCTATTAAAATCATAAACTGAAGCGTAATGCCCTCCTCTCCAACCACTATAATGAGCGTTATGTTTGACAGAAGCTACTTAATCTAGGCCCCTAAATTCCTGGAAAATTAGCAGTGAATGCTTTATGAACTTCAATATTTAATTAGTGTTCATTGGTTTCAGCATAAATACGATGCCTGCAATTATAACTGAACTCTAAAAAATTGTGCGGAGATGTAAGGTGGGTGAAGTATATTGACTCCCGTCTTAAACAGTAACAGATACTTTCTATCGTGAGCACTGTACTTCGATAATATAATTATTTCAGAAACAACCTTTTTGTCGGTTAAGATCTGTTCAAAGCATAAACGGTACTCGGTTCTGATACCTCATATCGAAACAAGAAAATCTGAACATTATTTATACCAAGATTTAGTGAACTACTAAAGTAGTTTTGTATTTGATGCCAAATATGAGGTCTGACCGTGGATGTTGGCGTTGTAGTTTGCTTTTGAAAATGTAAACTCACGTAATAGGAAAAATAATAAATATGAAAACGATCATATGCAGATATAAGAATTCGTATATTTCAAATCCTTCTTTGATTTGGTTAATAAACTGTACTGCCGATAGCATGTTGTGAACGCAAATTTTTGGAGGATTCATTTCGCATATATCCATGGTGCATGCACCTAACATTTACTAACGCATAATTTGAACGGAAACGTTCATTTTCACACGAACCGCAAATAACATTCATACTTGGCGCTATGTGATGTCATTGACGAAAACACTTCAAATCACAATGATTACCGTAACGATTTTGTTCACTTAACCATTATTCTTGAAAACATACATTCAAAATTAACCACACATATGAAATTAAAACCTGCGGCATGCTACCAATTAGCTATAGTGTAAATAAAGCATAGTTATGATATAGAACAATAAATTTGAAAAATTTAAAGTCAGCACCACAAAAACCCAAATATTGTCGAATGGGAAACTGTGTTTAGGACATTCCAGAATGCGACAAAATAGCACGCGTTGAAGAATACACAACCATTAAACTTATGTTAGTAAAATAAAAAGCTTTGTGAAAAAATTAAGTTCTTCTAAATTTTTAGCCTTCCAAAATTATTAAATTTCACTTTTTAAATAAAACAACTAGGGAATCTATTGAGTATTCATAATATGATATCTATGCAAACCAGGCTTAGTTAGTTAGTAAAATAAAAGGCTTTGCGAAAAAATTAAGTTCTTATAAATTTTTAGCCTTCCAAAATTATTAAATTTCACTTTTTAAATAAAACAGGTAGGAAAACTTTCATAATAGGATATCTATTCAAACCAGGCTTAGTTAGTTAGTAAAATAAAAGGCTTTGCGAAAAAATTTAAGCTCTTCTAAATTTTAGCCTTCCAAAATTATTAAATTTCACTTTTTAAATAAAACAGATAGGAAAACTTTTGACTTTTCATAATAGGATATCTATTCAAACCAGGCTTAGTTAGTTAGTAAAATAAAAGGCTTTGTGAAAAAATTAAATTCTTCTAAATTTTTAGCCTTCCAAAATTATTAAATTTCACTTTTTAAATAAAACAGGTAGGGAATCTATTGAGTTTTCATAATATGATATCTATTCAAACCAGGCTTAGTTAGTTAGTAAAATAAAAGGCTTTGCGAAAAAATTAAGTTCTTCTAAATTTTTAGCCTTCCAAAATTATTAAATTTCACTTTTTAAATAAAACAGGTAGGGAATCTATTGAGTTTTCATAATGTGATATCTATTCAAACCAGGCTTAGTTAGTTAGTAAAATAAAAGGCTTTGCGAAAAAATTAAGGTCTTCTAAATTTTTAGCCTTCCAAAATTATTAAATTTCACTTTTTAAATAAAACAAGTAGGGAATCTATTGAGTTTTCATAATATGATATCTATTCAAACCAGGCTTAGTTAGTTAATAAAATAAAAGGCTTTGCGAAAAAATTAAGTTCTTCTAAATTTTTAGCCTTCCAAAATTATTAAATTTCACTTTTTAAATATAACAGGTAGGAAAACTTTTGACTTTTCATAATAGGATATCTATTCAAACCAGGCTTAGTTAGTTAGTAAAATAAAAGGCTTTGTGAAAAAATTAAATTCTTTTAAATTTTTAGCCTTCCAAAATTATTAAATTTCACTTTTTAAATAAAACAGGTAGGGAATCTATTGAGTTTTCATAATATGATATCTATTCAAACCATGCTTAGTTAGTTAATAAAATAAAAGGCTTTGCGAAAAAATTAAGTTCTTCTAAATTTTTAGCCTTCCAAAATTATTAAATTTCACTTTTTAAATAAAACAACTAGGGAATCTATTGAGTATTCATAATATGATATCTATGCAAACCAGGCTTAGTTAGTTAGTAAAATAAAAGGCTTTGCGAAAAAATTAAGTTCTTATAAATTTTTAGCCTTCCAAAATTATTAAATTTCACTTTTTAAATAAAACAGGTAGGAAAACTTTCATAATAGGATATCTATTCAAACCAGGCTTAGTTAGTTAGTAAAATAAAAGGCTTTGCGAAAAAATTTAAGCTCTTCTAAATTTTAGCCTTCCAAAATTATTAAATTTCACTTTTTAAATAAAACAGATAGGAAAACTTTTGACTTTTCATAATAGGATATCTATTCAAACCAGGCTTAGTTAGTTAGTAAAATAAAAGGCTTTGCGAAAAAATTAAATTCTTCTAAATTTTTAGCCTTCCAAAATTATTAAATTTCACTTTTTAAATAAAACAGGTAGGGAATCTATTGAGTTTTCATAATATGATATCTATTCAAACCAGGCTTAGTTAGTTAGTAAAATAAAAGGCTTTGCGAAAAAATTAAGTTCTTCTAAATTTTTAGCCTTCCAAAATTATTAAATTTCACTTTTTAAATAAAACAGGTAGGGAATCTATTGAGTTTTCATAATGTGATATCTATTCAAACCAGGCTTAGTTAGTTAGTAAAATAAAAGGCTTTGCGAAAAAATTAAGGTCTTCTAAATTTTTAGCCTTCCAAAATTATTAAATTTCACTTTTTAAATAAAACAAATAGGGAATCTATTGAGTTTTCATAATATGATATCTATTCAAACCAGGCTTAGTTAGTTAATAAAATAAAAGGCTTTGCGAAAAAATTAAGTTCTTCTAAATTTTTAGCCTTCCAAAATTATTAAATTTCACTTTTTAAATATAACAGGTAGGAAAACTTTTGACTTTTCATAATAGGATATCTATTCAAACCAGGCTTAGTTAGTTAGTAAAATAAAAGGCTTTGTGAAAAAATTAAATTCTTTTAAATTTTTAGCCTTCCAAAATTATTAAATTTCACTTTTTAAATAAAACAGGTAGGGAATCTATTGAGTTTTCATAATATGATATCTATTCAAACCATGCTTAGTTAGTTAATAAAATAAAAGGCTTTGCGAAAAAATTAAGTTCTTCTAAATTTTTAGCCTTCCAAAATTATTAAATTTCACTTTTTAAATAAAACAGGTAGGGAATCTATTGAGTTTTCATAATGTGATATCTATTCAAACCAGGCTTAGTTAGTTAGTAAAATAGAAGGCTTTGCGAAAAAATTAAGTTCTTCTAAATTTTTAGCCTTCCAAAATTATTAAATTTCACTTTTTAAATAAAACAGGTAGGGAATCTATTGTAGTTTTCATAATATGATATCTATTCAAACCAGGCGTAGTTAGTTAGTAAAATAAAAGGCTTTGCGAAAAAATTAAGTTCTTCTAAATTTTTAGCCTTCCAAAATTATTAAATTTCACTTTTTAAATAAAACAGGTAGGGAATCTATTGAGTTTTCATAATATGATATCTATTCAAACCAGGCTTAGTTAGTTAATAAAATAAAAGGCTTTGTGAAAAAATTAAATTCTTCTAAATTTTTAGCCTTCCAAAATTATTAAATTTCACTTTTTAAATAAAACAGGTAGGGAATCTATTGAGTTTTCATAATATGATATCTATTCAAACCAGGCTTAGTTAGTTAATAAAATAAAAGGCTTTGCGAAAAAATTAAGTTCTTCTAAATTTTTAGCCTTCCAAAATTATTAAATTTCACTTTTTAAATAAAACAGGTAGGAAAACTTTTGACTTTTCATAATAGGATATCTATTCAAACCAGGCTTAGTTAGTTTCCGAACTTGAACAATAGTTCAACAACGTAAAAGAATTTTCTAGTTTTCAAGCTAGCATGGATACTTTAGCATAAGGCGTGAGACTCATAAAGCATACGTCAATTTCTTATAAAATGTTCTTGATTAAAGTTATTCAACGTTACAGAATGCTGTTATTTCGCAAACAAGTTAAAAAATTAGACTTAAATTCGCGGTGAATTTTGAGACACAATCGGTCCTACATTGTTGTTGGAAAAAGCAGATATATGAGTCATATTGATGCTGCCACCACTGTCACTGTCACTTTTGCTAAATTAAGATTGCTCTGGCGCGGATTACAAAAATGGTTTAAATTATAGGGTATAATGTCAGCGGCCCCCAAAACTGTTGGAATTAAGTCTCGCATTTCCGTATTTTTCTTTGTTTTATATGCAATATAACCAGACTGCAAGATCGCCACTCTTCGCGGTGCTATTTTGCTAAAATCACAACTAGTCCACAAAATATTGCCTTCAACGTAAAATACAAGTCAGAACAGTTAGCTGTGGATTTTAAATATAAATTGTAAGATTCGAAAAGGAAATTTTTCACTTTTACTTGGAATTTACCAATAAACTTTCATGTTTCTTTTGCGTTTTTCAATAATTTTCTTTCTATTTATGTCATGAATTATATATAATTATAGAGCGGCAACTATGTCAAAAATCAACATTTGCAGGCAATGCCGACCAGCAACCGGTTCTGCTACGATTCTATGTACCTTGATTCGCAGAAATATTATGCGAGGTACGCCGGCAATTCGAATGATTTTGTTATAGAGGAACCTTTTAAGCTCCAGTACTCAAAAGCAAACATATACTACAACTAATCGTTAACAACAAAATTGCACAAGGAACCTCTTCATTTGCTTAATAAAACTATATATTTTGAAACTTGCAAAGACAAGCTTCACGGTGGACAATTTTTTAAAAGTGTATTTGGAAAATATTGTGTATGGCTTTTCAAAGTTTCACAAACTCTACTGAATGCAGCTGGCATGAAGAATTGGTGGCAGGAGATGTAGCCTTTACATAAGTTTAGAATAAAGACAAACGTCCTGTGAGTAGGTACTATGAGTTACTACACCGAATTAGAAAGTACGTCTTAAAGGCGAGCAGTTCCATCTTGCTAGAGCCTTAAATAAAATTTTACTTAAGCCTAGATAACAGATCAAAAATAAAACTGACAGATTTCTCAAAAGTTGAGAAATTGTTAACGTTTAAGAACAACAGGATTAAAATTCTGTATCGTTCTAAAACAGGTATGAAATTCAACGGTTAGTGACGCGGTATTTTGGCGTAATTAACTCATCAATTTTCGCCACATCACTGCAAGTTGAGTGCTCCTGCCACCAAAACACAAACAAAAATGCAAAGGATTTGCCCATATGGTCGTCAACTGTATTTCAAGAAATGAGCTAAAAATAATCGTTTATTAATAATTAATACACGAACTTAAACATTTTTCCACTACATAAACTGCTAATTCAATTTTTTTTCAAAAGTTTTCTGATAAATGCGCACACGTGAAACAACTTCCGGTACAATTACCAATGACATTTTGTTAAGAATCGAAAGTATAACTTCATAATATATCGTAAGCGAAATTTGCAAAAGCTTAAGGAATACTGTAGAAGCATTTTAGGCAATTTTGAACTTAAAAAATTTTATAGACCTAAAGCAAAATTGACAGCCGTATACCTGGTTGTTAATCGCCGTGCAGTATTAAAAATTCTGTAGCTCTTTTTTTCAAAATTCAGGTGTATGACTCATATTAAATTCAAATGTTTTCAGGAATTTGTCTTACTCATCGGGACAGCCGCAAATCGGGACCGTTTTCGTCGATTCGATACTCTGAACATACAGCTCCGAAAATGATCACTTCCGTCCCTCCAAACTCAATACCATTGTTTGATCTTTAATCGAAGCGTTATCATGTCTGAATGAATCAAGCCCATAAGGATGTGGTAGAAGGTGTGAAAATGACGGACATGGGCACTGTGTGCAGGGCTCAAGCGGATTCTGTCCGATGTTAATTTCGTGTGAACTCCCAGTCGTGGCAAGGTGGGCATTGATGGTCGTCTTGCCTTGGGGTCGCCGGTTGCTGCGCCAACGTAGGTGGACCAAGAATGAGTCCTCCTGTCCGCGGATCATTATCGAGTCGGTCAGCCGCGGATTCGAAAGTGCCTGAACCCGAAGATCGGCTACCTGGTCGTATTGTAGGGCCGACATTGACTCGCGGAGCAGCTGGTCTGTGAATGAGACTTACGCCGGTGGAGCCGGGTCTGAGAACGCGATATTCCATAAGTGCAGGACCAAGCACTGGTCTTGAATTTCGGAGGACCCTAATACTTTGTTCATGTGGCTTTGCATTGAAGCGAATTTGGAAGGGACTTCTCGCTACGCCCGATCTACGATACGACATGGACAAAGGTCAGTTGTCTTCCTAGTACTGGGTTGGAATTTGGTACGTCACTATATGTCGTATCGCAGGTCGGCTAAACCTTTAAAATTGTCGTTACTTACACAAATGCATTGCATCGTGGTATTCTAAACTTGGCCCACCAATCACTTGTTCGGAGTTTTCGAAATTCAACGTAGGCATCTGTAGCGATGGACATAAGCATGGCAAGCATCCAGTATTAGATTGGGATGCAAAAGCGCGAAGCACAACACGCGGATAATAGCATTTGGCTGAAACAATCGTATCAAATAATAATAAATCAGTAAAATTATTTCTATTGTTTCCAAAAGATTAAACTGAAATCATTATTTATCAGGAAATACTCGAAGGCAAAAACACGAAATAATCTTACGAGAAATGACTCAATAAGATCAACGAATACTTTGGGATAGGTGGCTCAGCGCGAGCGAAAAAATGTAAAATGTGGGGCGGGACACCGAGAATCGTTTTGCAACCAGTGTATTATTATGTGCGCTGGTTACCGTGAGTTTATATACACATACATGTTTGATCAAGTTGCAGACATACATGATCGACCAACTTGCCATATTTTGAGGGTGGGGGATATGTTCGATGTTTGCGTGAATGGTTGAAAAAACGCGTTTTTCCAAAATTTGATGTCTGCTGCTGATAACACGTATTTCTAGGATTTTAACATTGGCCACACCCCAGATGGTAAGGCACTAGATGCAAGGAATCGTTGTATAGAGTTCTTAAGCTGTCTAGCCACTGTATTAAATGAACCTTATCATGAAACTATTTATGCGGTTTTGTTGCATGGTATTTGAAGAAATTCGGCAAGAGCAATTGTATGAATAGAATTAACTCTCACAATGCCATGATAATACGCCCAACAGTAACAAGCCCAAGATCGCCATTTTGCGTGACTTCATTGAAATTACGTCAAACCGCATCCGCGGCGAAAGTGATATTGCATTGTTAGTCTTTAAACAATGATCAAATACATTGTCTTCGTTCTGATTTAGTAACAAATATTGTACAATTTCAGCTTGAAACGTTGCCGTCGACTGACATCCCACAAGACTTAGAAAATCAATGTTGTCTTATGGCTATTATAAATGTGCGGAAGCTAATAGATGACTTTTGATATGAAAAGATACATGTTTCATGCTTTATTCGAGCGACGTTAAATTGTTTTACTTTTTGAAACGTTATAGACAGAAGGCGCTCAATTAAACTGTAGTTACTGGAAAAAATGCAACCTTATATTCCTTAGCTTCTGTGGTTTAAATTAGTACTTGCTCAGCTGTTAGGTTACTTGCCATTTCAGCCATATTTTAGCCAATAGTGGGTCCACAAAATTCTGACGGGAATAGAAGGGGCGGCTCGAACGTCGATATATCCATTCTAAGTCAACAAATTGTCCTAATACATAATATTTTTATATTTTTCAAATTATAGATCGTTTTGCTAGGACCTGACGTGGACTGGAATCCCCCTGTCGCTCTGTATCGGCCGGCGATTTTAGATAAAACTGTTGTAAGCCTATAACTTAATACTGAATTCGGATGACATCGAAAAAGATTACTTTTATAGTTAAAAATTAGTTATGCAATTTTAAGTGACGGAATATATTTACAGCAAACTAAGATTTACAGCAAACTAAAAGTTACACAGTTACACATTGGTCTACAATTTATTAGCTTTAGCTCAAAATTTTAATTAAGAATTTACCAAACTAGAAATTTGTCACAGCAGGTTTGTACTGAATAGGTTAAAATTTTGATTGTTAAGCAAATGATTGTGTGGTGTACAAGCAAAACAAAAAGTCTTAAGGTAAGATGATAAGTGAATATACAGGTTTGTATTAACTCTTACGCTAAATATAAAACATAAATCGTAATTCAGTCCGCAACTGGCAAGTATTAGCTTTACAAAGATATTGACCCTACCAGAGTTAAGCCAAGCAAGGTTTTGAGACTGAACACAAGGGTGCGAACCTAGCACCGTGCAATGTCGACATCAATACAGTTTTTTCAACAGTTACAACAATATCAGTTGACAATAATTAAAACAAGACAATATGACAAACAATAGAAAACAAAGCAAGAAAACAAATATATTGAAAAATGTTCGCCTTAATAGCTGTAATCTCACACGGTTAAGACTTGCCGGATCTAATCGTCGGTGTGGCCTGCGCTCCAGATATCGATATTGTATGACCTGTAAATATAGAAGACAGCATTACAACAATCGTCGTCAATATTTGTAAAATATTAGGTTTCATTTTTGAATACACGATTTTAACTTGTAGTTATTACGACTTCACTTAGTAGTAGTTAATGATAGCGTTGATAAAAAAATTTTCTTGCATTTGTAAACTGGAGCACAAATAACAAACAGGGAGGGGGCCACCACCCATCGTGGTGACGACGCTGTACTAGTTTCACATAAGCATGGATGCCGTCCAATATATTGTTCACCATTGCTGAAAAATCATGATATGGGGGGAAGGGCAAGATAACATAAAACATGTGCTCCCTCCTCTTTCTCAGAGCCGGCGCTACGATATGAGATCTTCCGACAAGTCCCCCCAGCCAGAGGTAATGCGGACTCTACCGCGGCACTTCCACCTCCCTGATAAACAATAGAAATCTGTTTAAAAATGCATATAAAAATAAAGTATAGCATATAAAAATATGAACATACAGTTCCATTCGTTCTAGTCGACGGAATCGAGAAAGTGTGGGTGGGTGCGCAAGCATTTCAGAAGCGCTAAAATGTCACAAAGGATAAAAAGAAACGTATGAATATGTAAAAAGTAAAAACGAAAAACCACGGAACGAGAATTCAACCTCGGCTTCCCGCATAAGATCATATTGTGTCAACAATTCCACTACTTCAGATTTAAAACAAATTTATTCCAATGTTTTATATACATTCGTATTCTACATTTTAGAAATTTCCTCGCGAGTATAGGGGCGGGGGCCAGATAGTGTACCTCTACCGGGAAAAATTCCTTACTCGCAGGTTAAAAAATTACCTGCAGATAGGACAAAATTACCTGCATGTACGGTAAAATTACCCACAGGTAGGGCCAAATTACTCGATGGTAAACATTACCTGCAGGTTAGGCAAAATTACTCGTAGGTAAAAATATTATTCGCAGATAAAAGAATTGCAAGCAGGTAAGAAAGTTACTTGCGAATAAAATATGCCTACCCAGAAGTAAATATTTTACTCGCGAATAAAAAATTACCACCAGTTAATTTTTTAGTCTTATCCCTGCTACTATTTAAGAATGTGAAAGTTGAGGGTAAGGGTAGGATAATAATTACTCGCAGGTAAAAATTACCTGACGTCAATTTTAAGAATACGGGCCATGAAGTATCAAAGTTCATATTTGGATACTTTACGTTATACAACATGAGAGACTTTCGCGAAATGTTGTTGCACCATTTTTAATTCAGGAGATAATTGGCGGACTCCTATTTTTTCCGTGAACCAAAGTTAATAGACTCCTATCTAGATATAACCATTTCAATTCCTATATCTGGGCCTATCGAGTAAAAGATCGGCGCCATGTTTTAAAGTACAACAAATCAGATGCTTGCTTAGGTTGTTAGAATTCTGATTTAGCTCAAATTTGACACTATTTATATATGTGATGTTATGCTTATAGACTGTGGCAGTGATAAACCTTAAATAACGTTCGTTATAAGTAAATAAATCCACACAGCTTAAATTTTTGCAATTACGCACGAATTTAGCTATTCAGTTTATATCGGGTACCAATAACTCATAATATGTACAGCCATTGTCTAGTAAGTAACGTGGAGGTGTGGATATTTCATATTTTATATAATCCTTACATTTGATTGAAATGAACCCACTTATTACCGTGCTGATAAAGAAAAGACAAAAGATTTTGAGCAAAACTACCAGTTCTGACTCCGTTTTCCTCAGACTCCAATAGTGTGGAAGACATGTTTGTAGTATATTTATGTGACATAAGGTCATGTCCTCTGCGAATATTTAAGCTAAATCGAACGACCTCTGTTCTGCAGTTACAAATGAACAAACCCAAATGTGATTTAATTTTGTCATGAAAAAAAGTGATTCAACACTAATTCCTCAACGGGTGATGTTGTGCATTATTCACCGTAAGATGTGTGCACGTAGGGCCGAATTTTGTCACAGAGCGAATTCGGCTCATGACAGAAAGACGCAACCAGGTCCGGCCCTTCCTACATAAAATAAATAGCTAAGCTATGCTAGTATGTTTGTACGAGCCGGTGTCACGGCCAATTCTTCCACGGACCAATTCTTGCCCGGTCAAGAATTAGTCGGCCAATTCTTTCCCGGGGAAGAATCGGCCCGGGCTAATATTTCCCCGGGGAAGAATCGGCACAGCCTAATTCTTCCCTGTGTTTGCCTTCACGCCTGGTTTAATTTTTCCCGAGAATACTACTACCTTCCACTCCTCCAATGTAAGCGGAGGAAATAAGCATATTAATTAATTCGTATTATAGCAGATTTTGTGTCCAAATAAAATTCAACGTCCTTTTACTTAAAACTTTTAACGATTTCATAATGATCCTACCCGGGGTGATTCAGGTAAATAGTCAGGCCTGAATAGTTGTCCGTACAACCCAAGGTTGTTGGTTTTAATTTCAGCCGCCTTTTCTTGCCTGATGTAGACCCAACGCTCGAGTGCACAAAGATTGTCGTCGAAAGCAATGCAGTTGCAGCCATTATTTCGGATTCCGTCGCCCAAGCGCCGAGGTTTTTTTATTCCAGATTCATTAAGATAATCGGCAATTTCCTGGTTCATTATACCGTTCAGCTTCTGGTTTATTTCTGTTACCAGAAAGTCCACCAGTTTATCGCGGACAGGTTTATACTTACCCTGATTACCGAAAATGCAAAAGCTCAGCGCCCTGAAAAAACAGTTACCGTCACCCTTAATGTTCTCAA
The DNA here is from genome assembly GCA_030248225.1 of Trileptium ribeirensis. NCBI lineage: Eukaryota > Metazoa > Nematoda > Enoplea > Enoplida > Thoracostomopsidae > Trileptium > Trileptium ribeirensis. Next base: position 22,280 of record JASANE010015097.1, read on the forward strand.
CCGTGTTAGGTTCCCCCAACTCCCTGCCTACCGTCCCATAAGTGACAATGAATTGAACTGGAATGTTAAACTTTTGAGCGGCTTCTTTCTGCCAGACTGCATTAGTAGGACAATATGTTTTAGGCTTCTGTTTAACTTTTTCGTTAATTATTCCATCCTGCCGTTCCAGATAAGGCTTTATATTGTTCGTCGCCACCGACTGAGCTAAAATGTTATTGGTTTTAGGATTCTGTAGCTTAACCATGTTCTTGTTCATTATTTTGATGACTTTATACGGTCCGGTTCCCGGAAATTCCATCTTGCTTCCTTTACGACTTGCCACGTGAACATTCTTAATCATCACCAACTGCCCAACCTTCACAGAAATTTTTGACTGATGCCGCTTTTCATGAGACAATTTTTGTTTCTGCTGGGCTTTTTCAATGTTGGTCTTTGCGGTTGACTCCAAAAGCTTTCTTGTGTTTGCCAGCCCTTCTACATCAACTTCCATCTCTTCAGTTTCAATGTTAGGATCGACGTCAAGAACGTCATCATTAAAAGGTTTTCGGCAGTACATGAGCTCGAATGGCCGCAATTTAGTAGATTCCTGAGGACTGGTAAAAAACACAGCTTCATCCAAAAAATTGTGCCATTTGCATTGTTCCTCATCCCCAACTTTTTCAAAGGGACCGTTGAAGCGTTTGGTTGAACCGCTCAACCAAGCCGTGCGATTGTAGGTGATAGACGGACCATACGCGCTTTTTGACATTGTTGATTAGAGCTAAATTTTCGAGCACGTAATTAACCAACCCAGAACCCTGATCAGATGAAAGTTTGCAGGAAATCCCTTGTTCAAAAAAATTTTGTAAATAGCTTTAGCAACACTAGTACTCTGCTTGTCCTTTATTGCACTTGCCCCAGCCCACTGCGATAACAAGTCAACCATTGTTACAATATAATTATGACCTTCACTGCTTTCCGGCATTTCAATAAGGTCAACTTCGACATGTTGTGTCATAGGCTGGTCACGGGAATGGGATGCATAGGGGCATCAACTTTATCAAAACCACTGGTGGTTGCTTTTTGACAAGCATCGCACGACTTAATATGTTCGCTCACATCATGTTTCATGCCATCCCAAAAATAGCGCTCATTTATAGCAGTCATCGTTCGGTCACGACCAAGATGCGCTCGGGAATCATGATAATCGACCATGATGCCTTCTCGCTCACTTTTCGATGGATAGATCAGGAAACCATGGGTCCTCGTGGTGATCTTGACAATTCCATTTTGAATGCTGAACGTGGAAGCACGCGCTTGAAGCTTGCGGCGAATATTCTTATTGTCAGGATCAGTCCAGTCATGTGGATATTTACCCGTTTTAACAAACTCAATTAAAATTTCGTCTGAGATATCAGCCAATTTACATTAATAACTAAATGAGATTCATAATTATGTTAACAATACTGCCTGAAACACAGCATATATACACAGGGAAGAATTAGCCTGGGCCGATTCTTCCCCGGGGAAATATTAGCCCGGGCTAATTCTTGACCGGGGAAGAATTGGCCCGGGGAAGAATTGGCCCGTGGCACCGGGAGTGGCTATGTCTCAGAGTTTGATAGCCGGGACAGACTATTGAAAAATATTATTACGTTCAGTTTAGTAGATTGTATTGCAAAAATATTTAGCTATAGGCCCAGAAAGACAAGATTGGTAGCACGTAATGTTAGACGCATGAATGCAGGTAAAGTAAATACGTAAATATCAAACTTTTCAATAATTTTTAGGCGCCTTTTAAAAGCCAACCTAGCAGCTATGTAAAGCACGCTTTTTCATAGATGAAAATTATACTGCTGTAAAATTAGAAAGAAGTTTTTCGAATATATGATCATATGTATCATTAATTTTCATTTTTTCGTGATTTTCCTGTGTCATATATTTCTGCCTTTTAGGGCAGATTCCGGCCCTTGTGACAATTTCTCAGCTTCGCTAGACTATTAGCTAATATATTTGTAAAGCTTGGACCGGCCCAAAAAATGTCACACTGGCTAATCGAGGCTAGCCAAGCCTGAAATTATAGCCGGGGCAGACTGTGACAAATCTCGCGGCAGCCTGCCGCACACACCTTAAAGTAAATGCTGTGTTACAAACATACACGAATTCATGAATATTTTAACCCCTCAAATAGAAAAATGATTAACCAAATCGGCTTATCAGGTTCTGAATTACAGTTGTTCATATGATGATTTGTAAATTTGATTTCGCAAATAACGTATAGTTGGAAAAGGTTTTTAACCAGCACATCCTCCACCAGTCCTGTAAATTTGATAAATTTGATGACACCACGACATTGGTATTATTCAAAAGAACGCTTCGCGACAGGTCATAAAATGATTAATACCAAATATTTTTGACTACAAAATTTGGTTTAATGTTTTAGCAATGGGCTTCTCTTATAGTCAGAAATTTTCGAAAAATGTTTTTGATGTATAAATGTATGAAATGTATATGTATATAAATAAATGTATAATTTTATATTCTGATAGCTTCAGCCAAACATATAATCGTAAAGCCCAATTCCAGGTTCAAAAAATAGTAAATATAATATATATAAACTTTTCAAACAAATATTACCATTTTCGATTAATATATTCGACTTTGTTCAGGTTTGATGTGGATGTGAAACAAGTGCTAAACAACACTACCGTCCGTTCTCACCGCAATTTTACCGCAACCTGTTGCATATAAACCAGTATTCGCTGAGCTAAGTTCATAATATTCATAAGTTCATTTTTGCAAAGTCATGATTGTTCTAGGCATAATAACAGCATGATATGAGCTAGAAGGCACTCAAGTGCAAGTTACGTGTCCCGTTGCGTGTTACAGAGTGCTGGTGTTCGACAGTGTGCCGCACGCATTAGATACCGCGTTCGAATTGAAACTTGGTGTTCACTTGTTACCTTATCGTGAAACAGCCATAATTTTTCGGACATCAGCCGTTGAAAATACATTGCATATAGTCGTATAAATTTTTCACTCGGAATTCTACCCCAAAAAGCATAAAAATTGATAATGCAAGCAAGGTTGCAAATAAACGCAAGTCCGACAGTTCACCAATCGAGACAGGCGTTGCGTCGATTGGCATACGTATTTTCTTAGCATTTTTGGCCTCAAGATCAGCCATTCGGTAATGCCGTTCGACAACGCCTGAATCACAGAGTATCATATGCTGCAATTTTATCAGTGACCCATACTTTGCACTTATGTTACGGCTATAATACATTGCACGCCAGATAAACAAAGATGTTGGATTAGTTAGCATATAAAGCGATCCTGTCGAAGCAATTGATTCTAATTTAAACCAGTATTCGTCGGATCGTGAAATATTTTGCATGCTGTTGAATAAACGGGTTAGTTTTTTGCATATTGTTTAAAATTACAATGTTACTGTCCTTTGCTTTAGCATCATAAATTATATTCTCGAATCCATGATATTCCGGTAACGAGCGCCTCAAGTAATCGCGCTGAACCATGAGACCATTTTTCTGTTTAAAACAGCAGTTTCGTCAGATTTTGTGTCGTGAAATGGCAGATTTTTTGAGTTAATTCGGTGATTCAAGATAAGGGTTGTATAGCACAAAGTTAAATACATCATCGCCACTCTACACCCTAATTTTAATATTTTAATATGCTGCCGTACATGGACAGAAACCGCATTGCTGCTAAACATAAATAGCCAAAGGTACCACGAGAGCGGTTGTCAAACATCGAACCGATGTACTTGTTGAAAGCTGTGTATATTTAGCAGAAATTCAAATCTATACGGTTTGCAATAAATAAACGCATGCTTATTTTGTTTTATTCTCTCTGCAGTTCCCGACAAACATCCGTATGTTAACCTTATATGGCGATTGTCGATGTCAAGGAATAATTTCGTTAAGTTTTGTTCGTTCGATGGTCCATATCCGTACCCATTTGAGATTTTTGGCTTTGCGACAAAAACAATATTTTTCAGTACTGTTAATATGCTGCCGTACATGGACAGAAACCGCATTGCTGCTAAACATAAATAGCCAAAGGTACCACGAGAGCGGTTGTCAAACATCGAACCGATGTACTTGTTGAAAGCTGTGTATATTTAGCAGAAATTCAAATCTATACGGTTTGCAATAAATAAACGCATGCTTATTTTGTTTTATTCTCTCTGCAGTTCCCGACAAACATCCGTATGTTAACCTTATATGGCGATTGTCGATGTCAAGGAATAATTTCGTTAAGTTTTGTTCGTTCGATGGTCCATATCCGTACCCATTTGAGATTTTTGGCTTTGCGACAAAAACAATATTTTTCAGTACTGTTAATATGCTGCCGTACATGGACAGAAACCGCATTGCTGCTAAACATAAATAGCCAAAGGTACCACGAGAGCGGTTGCCAAACATCGAATCGATGTACTTTTTGAAAGCTGTGTATATTTAGCAGAAATTAAAATCTATACGGTTTGCAATAAATAAACGCATGCTTATTTTGTTTTATTCTCTCTGCAGTTCCCGACAAACATCCGTATGTTAACCTTAAATGGCGATTGTCGATGTCAAGGAATAATTTCGTTAAGTTTTGTTCGTTCGATGGTCCATATCCGTACCCATTTGAGATTTTTGGCTTTGCGACAAAAACAATATTTTTCAGTACTAACAGTGTTTCTTCCAAGCAAACCGGATCAAGTGTTTGACGCTCATGTCCCAAACCGTCTACACCGACAACGATATTATAATTCATTGTGACGGCTAGGCGTCATTCGTCAGAGAATAGAGAGAACTAAATTCGATAAAACATTTCTGCTTAATTTTGTGATACAATGTCTTCAGATAGTGGCCCAAAAGTACTTGTGCGCACCGTGACGGTTACACGAAACGTGGTGGCATTGTTTTGATTTCAGCTTTATTAACTTGTAATTTTTGCTATAATCGAATGCTCATAAATACATATTATATTGTATATATCATGGGTGTCTGCCGATGGCCAGCCAGATAACGGTGAAGGAACTTCTGACAAAGATATCGATTTAATATTCGTCACTCCTGCTTCAACATTTTTCGAAAATTAGCTTCATTTGCACATAGTTTTCCACAGCGTGCTATGCAACGGCTAAAGTGGCGCATCCTGTACCTATGTGGACTAAGAACAAACTGTACTCCATGTAGTGTGGGGCAATAGCCGGTTATGCAGTCTACGCTGCAACAATGTTTAACAACTTAACCTGAGCACACAGGGCAAATAAATTTATTGCAGATAAAAGCATTAAAATCGTAGGTAATCTGATAAATGCATATGCTGCAGGGCAGTAAAGGAATATACCTCTGCCAGGTGGTCAACTGCCCAAAATGGCCGGCTCATTGCTTTTCACAGTGGAAAATTGTTAACGGCCGGTCGTCGGGCATTCGCAGACCCCTCCCAGATAGTCATGATAGTCTTCGGTTTTCGTACTAGTTGCGCCCAAATATATTTCCCACTATCCGGGGGGTAGTACCGCTAACCTCTTAAATTTATGCTGAGAAATCTATATTTATATGACGTCCATAATATTAAAGTTGGGATTATGCGTTGCTTGTTTTCACATAGCCTTTGGCATAGGTGTTGAAGGTCCGTCGGAAGGTAGGCGGTCGGCTCGAAAGATGATCTTCAGAGGGAGGTTCGAAGAGAGTAGACCTCCGCCCTCGAGAACCGCCTTCATTTTTGCCAATTTTATCCCAATTTTTGCATATTTTTGTAAAAATTTTGTGCGCATTTTTATCGCGCGACGAGACGGTGGGAGCAGGGCAGAATATGGACGGAGGAGGGTCTGACCTTTAGATGTAACCCTATCTCCATCGACGAAATTTAAAGTTTTGAATCCCAGCATTTGAAATTCCATCGAAATTGCACCCTTATTGCATATTGATTGTTCGCAACGCGTAAGATCCGCTATTATAGGATAGAACATGCGCAGTTTATCGGATCCGACTCAAAAACCGCGTTGTAAAAATACATACACTATAAGCACGGAATTTGGCTACATCCGATCAGGTCGGATGCAAGATGACCACATAAAGGATTCTATGAAACACAATGTGAACACGGCTTTAAAGTTAGAATCGTTTATCTTCATTCAGCATCAGTAAGTTTTTATGATTAAAAACTTTTAATAATAAAATATGTTCTTACAAATATATTTTATCTAAATTTTTTCACCTAATTTTTTTCACATTAAATATGCCCAACAATCATAAACTCCTATTTTTATCAAAATATCTCAGTGAAACACAACATTCTTATTCAACGAAACTGAATTTACCCTGTATCACATCAAATATGTCTCACCATCATAAACTGCTTTTTTGTAAATTATCATAAAATGTTATCAAATTAAATTCAAAGTTGTTTCATGAGTTGGTTTTTATATAATTTCATAAATTTGTCAACAAAATATTAACAATACGATACGGTATAAACTTTTTTGTTATTCCCGTTGCCATAAACCATCATCACCTCTTTGCCAAATTTCAGGAAACGTTTTCACACCTTCTTTACCAGTAATATATAAAATCCGGAGGAAGATGAGTAGCAATTAAACTGGGTCAAAAATTCGTCCACTGGACCACAATTTTGAAAATCATTTAGAAATACTCATTCTCTCGCAGGCCCGTGCCTAGGGAATGTAAGCCCCGCCCAAACTTCTAGTTGTGGCCCCTTGTTAAAATAGATTCATAGCAATGTTTGACTTAATTTTGGAAGTATTTCAACAAGCTTAGTATAAACTTAACAAAACAAATTACTGCTATTTTTACATTAACAAAACATACATTTACAAAACAAATTACTGCTATCACTGATGGTCAGAGTTGTACAGTGGACTCCATCAGCATGTAACGTCACGTCACCCAAAACAAGCGATATTTCAGTCATTTAGAATCGTTTGCGTGGCGATTTGGCTTGTGCAAAATTGTTAACAACAGAATCATAATTCAATTTAGGAGCTGTTTCATGTTCTATCGATATCATAGCCAAAGCCGAAAGTCTTTCATCAGTCATTGTTGAGCGGTGAAAAGACTTGATGAGTTTCAGCTTGCTGAAACTTCGCTCAGCACTTGCAACGCTAACTGGAATTGTAAGAAGCACTCGTAACACGATGGCAAAATTCGGATAGTTTTCTTGCAACCCATTCCCATATATGTAGTTGAGGAAGCTTTGGGGTCCCGTTAGTTTACCAGTTCCCCCTTGACGCAGAACCGAAACGAACCGCGTCAAATTCATGCACAGTTCTGAACCGTCAATGTCACCCATTTTCACGCAAAATTCGCTACAATGCGCTTCCAAATCACCCCGGTTATAAACGTCAAGCAACTCCTGTGCGCCGTATAGAAAACCAAATATGTCCAAAAAGTCTTAATTTGATCGAACCGTTCCTTCGAAGAAGTCAGTGCCTAGTCCAGAAGTTCATTAAAGAATTACATTTTGAATCTTTGTTCGGGCGTCAAGTCTCCATCCTCGTCTTGAGCTTCATATGTAAATTTGGTTTTCTTTCTTCGCCGCCTCACATCCGGAAAAACTCGCTCGATCTCCATTGATTCTGCAATGACGCTAGCGTCGGCGCAAGCAGACTCTGTATTTTTTTGCAATCGTAATTTTGCAGATTTTGCCGAAAAGTAGAGGCAGCAGCTGCCCACGTCGTGTTGCGCCCCTGTGCGCAGGACGTTTTCGAGAGACAGTACTTCGGCCGAATACTGGGTGAGTCTAACCGAGGTCACATTTCTAAGAGCAGCTTGAGAGAGCAGATTGAATGAGCTGCCGAGTTGTCCACCACCGTCAGAAACAGACGTCTTCGCTGGCTTGGTCACATAAATCAGATGCCCAATGCACGATTTGTCAAAAGTCACACTAGCCGAACTTCCGCGAGTCTGACCACGACCCAACGTACACGCGTTCACTATCTGACGACGATCCATTTTAGACAATCTGAAAAAAAACTTCAGGAACGTGGCCCGGCGAAGAAAGCAAAGCAGTGCTCTACAAATCGCACATCGTGCACAAGACCGAATATCTTGAAAAAAGCTCATTCATAAAGCGACGGCTCCCCAGACCGGTGGGATCAGGTGATATCACGTGACAAATATTACACGCTCGATGCAACTAAAATTGAAATTTTAAAAAGTTTTATTCGAATTTCTTACAAACTTAACAATTTTTATTGCGAATCTCTCAAATGTATATATGCGAGATTAAGTATATATTTTCTGTGAAACTATAATATTAAGGTATGATAACATATAATTATGGTAGTCACCATAATAATTATAATATGACATGCTATAAATTAGAATATATATGGTATATGACAATTATCATTGAATGTTTATAATTCGCATGTATACATTAACTGTAATTTATTGAGATAACGCGACAACATGGAATAACAAGCAAACAGCACATACAAATGACAAAAAATATAACGGATCGAAACTTCCTATAACTTGCGGATTTTGAAAGGGTCACAAGATCGTTAGTGTCACATGCAAATCTAAGATTCGATAAGCTTTCAAAATGCACAACTTTTAAACAGTTTGTTTCTTGTTAGCACTACAAATAAAAATCTCCAGGACGACTCTCGAAAGTTGCTCAAATCTTAAAAATAAATTCATGAAGTATGCAATATATTTTTACATTTAAATGTTCTAAAAATTTCATGAACGCTCAGGCTTATTACATTAACTTTTTTATAAAATTACAGTTTATCTTACAATAAAATTTATGCAACATTTCATTCCATTAGAATTTAAACGAATTTAATTCAATTCAATTTTATTTAATATAATATACATCGTATTGTAAAAAACGTTGCCAAAATTCTACTTTAACTGTTATCAAAGCAAAGATTTGATGAACTACAAATGTAATTTTGTATTTGATGCCAAATGTAAAGTCTGACCGTGGATATTTGCGTTTCATTTTGCTTTGGAAGACGTAAAACTCACATAATTGGAAAAATAACAGAGCTGAAAACGATCATTATGCAGATATAAGAATTCGTATATTTCAAATCCTTCTTTGATTTTAATAAACTGTACTGCCGATAGCATGTTGTGAACGCAAATTTTTGGAGGATTCATTTCGCATATATTCATGTTGCATGTACCTAACATTTACTAGGCATAATATTAACGGAAAACGTTCATTTTCGCACCAACCGTAAATAACATACATACTTGGCGCTGTGTGAGGTCATTGTCGAAAACACTTCAAATCACAATCATTACCGTAACGATTTTGTTCACGTAACCATTATTCTTGGAAACATACATTCAAAATTAACCACACATATGAAATTAAAAATATCTAAACTGCGACATTCTAACAATTAGCTTTACTATAAATAAAGCATCGTTATGATATTATAGAATAATAAATTTGAAAAATTTAAAGTCAGCACCACAAAATTCAAAACCGAAATAATGTCAAGTAAACAACTGTATTCAGGACATTCCATAATGCGACAAAATAGCACTCGTTGAAGAATACACAACCATGAAACTTATGTTAGTAAAATAAAAGGCTTTGTGAAAAAATTAAGTTCTTGTAAATTTTTAGCCTTCCAAAATTATTAAATTTCACTTTTTAAATAAAACAGGTAGGGAATCTTTTGAGTTTTCATAATAGGATATCTATTCAAACCAGGATTGGCAAGATACCAAACTTGAACAATGAGGTTAACAACTTAAAATAATTTTTCTCAGTTTTCAGACTTAGCATCAGATAGCTTGGCATAAGGCGTGAGACACGTAAAGCGTACGTCAATTTCTAATAAAATGTTCTTGATTAAAGTTATTCAACATTTCACAATGCTGTTATTTAATAAAAAAAGATATAATTAGACTTAAACTAGCAGTAGAATAGAGACACAAATAGGTTCTACATAGTTGTTGTAAAGAGCAGAGATATGAGTTAGATATTCATTCTACCAGTACTGTCACTGTCACTTTTGCTAAATTAAGGTTTCTCTTGTGCCGATTATAAAAATGGTTTAAATTAATGGGTATACTGTCAGCGGCCCACAAAACGGTTGATATTAATTCCCGCATTTCAGTATTTTCCTTTGTTTTATATGCAATGCTATGGTCTAAAATTTGGAAGTCCCTGTTGCACAGTGGCTTGTAAGCAGTTGTTCCAACAGGGTAGCCGAGATCTTTGATAGCAAATCTTAAATTAATTATACATAACCATACTGCAAGATCGCCAGTCATCGCGACGCTATTTTGCTAAAATCACAACCAGTCCACAAAATATTGCCTTCAACGTCAAATACAAGTCAGAACAGTTAGAAAATTTAACACCGCAATGAAAACGTTGTGCCAAATACATCCATCAAAAATGCCTCTGTATGCAGATGTATATGTACGCATTGCAATAATTTATCGAGCTTGTTCAAATAACCTAAAAGTGAAAATGTGTTTTATATCAAAAAAACCACAACGCTTCAAAACGTAGGATTCCAACTAGTGGATTTTAAATATAAATTATAAGATTCAAAATAGCAATTTTTTACTTTTTTTACTCTAGAATTTAACAATAAAACTTTTCGTGTTTCTTTTGCGTTTTTCAATAATTTTTTTTCTATCTATGTCATGAATTATATGTAAATATAGAGCGTCAACTATGTCTGAAATCAACATTTCTGCGCAATCGAGCACACCAACGGGTCATGCCTACGATTGTATGCACCTTGATTCGTAGAAAATATTATGCGAGGTACTCCAGCAGATTCGGTATGATGTCTCTCCTCGAGGAAACCTCTTAAGCTCCCAGTATTCAAAAACAAACATATACTACCACTAATCGTTAACAACAAAGTTGCACAAGGAACCTCTTCATTTGCTTAATAAAACTATATATTTTGAAACTTGCAAAGACGGAGTTTCACGGTGGACAATTTTTAAAAAGTGTATTTGGAAAATATTGTGTAAGGCTTTTCAAAGTTTCACAAACCCTACTGAATGCAGCCGGCATGAAGAATTGGTGGCAGGAGATGTAGCCTTTACATAAGTTTTAAGAATAAAGACAAACGTCCTATGAGTACGTACTATGAGTTACTACCCACCAAATACGAAAGTATGTCTTATAGGCGAGCAGTTAAGTCTTGCTAAAGATTTAAATAAAATTTTAGTTAAGCCTAAACAGATCAAAAAGTTGAGAAAATTGTTCAACGTTCGATAACAACAGGGACTAAAAATTCTCTATTATTATAAAACAGGTATGAAATTTAACGGTTGGATGACGCGGTATTTTGGCACTATTAAGTCATCAATTTTCGCCACATCACTGCAAGTTGAGTGCTCCTGCCGCCAAAACACAAACAAAAATACAAAGGATTTGCCCATAAAACATATGGTTGTCAACTGTATTTCAAAGAAATGAGCTAAAAATTAATTAATTAAGTTAATACACGAACTTAAATATTTTCTACTATCTAAACAATGTTTTTAAATTTTTTTCAAAACTTTTTTTAACATATACACACACGAGTAAAAAAT
>JASANE010015099.1:0-41905 GCA_030248225.1 Trileptium ribeirensis
ATTGCTGCAATTGCCTGCGCCGGAAACCGCTGATCCCAACTTGGCCCTGCTCTGCGCGAAAGCTAAGCCGAGTGGATTATCCACAATTGCCAACATAATTGCAATTATTACTGTCGGCGTCAAAACCCCGCCTCTCGACTAAAAAAAAAACAAAAAATCTGTTGACAGACAGAATATGCGAACTCACAATAAGCCGTCTAGAGATCTACTTTTTAAAAACTAAATAAACGATTAGATCGTTCAGAAAACGGGCGCGAAATTAAGACACCACGACATGCAATTGTATATATATATATATATTCACAATTACCCGCAGCTATATAATTATTCCTAATCCGTACGCTCGACAGAGGAGTATTAGTCCGAATAACTGTCTTAAGGGTTATTCAGCTTTATGTTGAGAATGCGTACTAGAAGGATGGGCACATTGGGTAAGCTTTGCACTATACTCGCTCTCACTATTTCCAGTTTAATGAGAATCTCTAGGGCTCAGCCACGGCACCAACCAAACCACGATTACCGTCCCGCGAATTTTGACGCACACACGAAACACCGTTTCTTTGCGCCGTGCCACGTTTTTGGGAATTTGACGACTCTGCAGAATAAACTATCTATATATACACACCTTTAATGCATATGTATTGAGAAATAATAAATATCCGAAAAATTGTGTATAAAAAAATCGGGGAGTGTAAAGGTCGAGGGAGGGGTCGCGGAGGCATGTGTAAGAGCTCGCTCACTTCCCCCGAAAAAATACTGCACATTTTCAGAGGAGTTAGTTTCATAATCTGATAAATATCGAGATCGCTGTCCATGTAGCAAAACAACACCGTTGCTTACGATGGAAGCATCATTCCCCCAGTTCCTTTTTTTCTTAGCATCCCAACGCAAAAGTGAACCACAAACCACACCACACCACGAGAGAGAAATGAAAAGTAGTTTTGCGCTCACGAAAAAAACCGTAAAATGTACGCGCAGGCTTAATTTTTGTCAATTCAACAACATCTCGGTGAATTATTGTATTTGACGCCCTCCTGCCGGTGTTTTTTAGTGCAATACAAGTGTAAAAATAAAGCTTAGCGCTGAGCACAATAGCAATGTGTTAGGTTTTAGGAGTATAGCGTGGTATTATCACAATACCGCACACCGCTTCAAAAAATTTTTTGGCAAAGCCGTTTAAGGTGACATAAAAAACGGCTTATAACAAATCTCTCTTCCAATAATTACCCAATTTTTGACAATGTTCATGACAAAAGTGTCAAACCAAGAATGTGATAAATTACAAAAGTGGAGCAGAGGCAAATTGGTTAAAATTTGCATAAAAAAATACAATTAGCTAATTCAAATATGAATTAACTGAATTAGCACAAAGGGCCAAAAAAAGAGCTTCATAATCCTATAAAAATTCCACGTTCGGCAAAGCCTCCGCGCCGCAATTTTTTACTCATTTCGGGGTACTATTAAAATTTCTGAAAATAAAAATGAGCCTAATTAATTAGTTATTATTATTTTTGTGATTCCCCCGAATAAACTACATTTATGTAAAATATATAGTATACCGTATTACGCAAAATAATAGCTTCACACCAATTATATATTCATTGCAATTTTTTCTGAAAATCGAAGCGAAAAATTCAGCACGCTCAGCCCCACCATATTTTACAAAAAATATACCTGCGCCTGGGAAGGAGATTACGATGTTCCAAAAACAAAAATAAAATCTGAAAAAACGGCTCAGTGGGTTATTGAGGAGTTCAAGACGACGAGAACAACAGAGACCAGACCGCCCCGCTTGTGAAAACAAACGCTTCACTTTGCCCAATACACACGGGACGCGCAAAGTTATAATTAATAATAAATATTTATAGCAACAAAAACCACACACCACGCAAACAGGATTAGGAGTAACCCGGAATTCCGGCAAAAATCGTGTTCCGGTTGGGGTTCGAAAGGCCAAAAAACCCACCGGAACCGGGAATTTTCGGTTTAAAAAAAGTTCGAAATTTTCGAATTTTTTGCTTCAACTGCTGTGATCAAAACATATCAGGCAATATCGGGATAACTGAAATCACAAGTCGGCAACTGTTCGATTAAACCGGCAATTTGGCAAACTTGGGTCCAAGTTTACAGTACAGTAAAACAGATGAAGGAAGTAATCCAAGGGTGCAGAGACCTCCAAACCGCATTAAACTCCTTTCACATTAAACTTAACGTATTGCGGTGGCCTTTCCGAAACTTTTAACCCAATTTAAAAACTAATAATGTTTATTCAATTGATCAAATATGTATTTTTGCACCCAGAGCAAAAATGCCTTCCACTATTCACGATTTGCGTATACTGCGTCAAATCGAATATGCTGTGCTAAAAAGGACACACTTTCGCTCTGTCTCCAGTTGTCTTTCCCTCTCACCACACATACGTTTACACGTTCTTCTGTAGCAACATGCAAATTATGACTTTGACACGATTTATGAAAATAATAGAAAGGTAATTTCTATTTTTTTTTTTTTGGCCTAACCCGTAAGCTTTCTACAGTTTGTAGCACCATAATTCTATGATAACTTTCTAATCAGAATGCTATATATAAATGAGAAAATATATGTGATGCCTTGTCGCAGCAAAATGTTTCAATAAATACAGTTCTTTTTTGGCAAAAAAATAGTTTTTTTTTAGCTGTGTTGGCGAGATGCTCAACTCTCTTCAATTTAGACTGGTTTACCAAGTTTACAAGCGAATTGGCGGGTTCTGTAGCAATTCCTGTTAGCCGGAAGAATACCCCCTAAGCACTTCCTGCGTAAGCCAGATTCTCTTACCGAGTTGGACGGGTTTGAATTTGAAAAATGTATCCCACAGACTTTTTGCAATGTGTAAAATAGCCGCTGACGAGCATTCGACCCGGCTTCTAATTTAAGAAACTCCTGCAGGTTATTATATATGAAAATTTCTGCTCTCCAATTATGTGCCCTACTTACGGTCCCCCCCGCAAATTGGTTAGTTAATCTTTTCTTTTGCTTGGTTGTATTGGAGCTTGATCATTGTATAATATATATTACATATGTTTCTATTACAGGATGAAGCAGAAAACGTGGAAAATTTCAAACAAAAATTTTAATCCGGAATTCCGGTTCCGATATGCTTTTTGCCCTTTGCCGGAACCGGAATTCCGGTTACTCCCTGAAACATATGCAATATTTTATACAATGATCAAGCTCCAATACAACCAAGCAAAAAGTAAAGATTAACTAACCAATTTGCCGTGTGAAACGTAAAGTAGGGCACATAATTCCAGTTGGAATTTTTCATAATAACATGCAGGAGTTTGTTGACAAATTCAAAGCCACGTCCATGCTTGTAGCAGCTATTTTACACGTCCAGAAGTCTGTGGGGTACGTTTCAATTAAACCGGTCCAACTCGGTAACAGAGTATGGCTTACGCAGAGGTACTTCGGGTATGCTTGGCTAACATAAATTGCTTCAGAACCCGCCAATGTGCTTGTAAACTTGGTAAATCAGTCTCATAAATTGAAGTAAACTAACGTTATCTGCAACACAGCTAGAAACTACTTTTTTGCCAAAGAACTGTATTTATATCTAAACTGTGCGAGCAGCGTCACAGTGTGTCTCATTTATATATAGCATTCTGATTAGAAAGTTATCATCATTATCATCTACCTTACCGACACTGTTTGTCCAAAACTTACGGGCATTAGCCTAAACAGTGTCCCTGACCACTGATCAGAAAATTACCTTCTATATATTATTTTCACTTAGAATCATATAAACCAGTAATTTCATGTTTCCTACAGAAGAACGTGTAACAAACGTATGTGTAGTAAAGGGAGGCGACTGGAGACAGAGCGAAAGTGTGTATTCTACGCTCCAAGCTTTGTAAGCATATTCGATTTGACGCAGTATACGCAATGGTGAATAGTCGAAGTGACTTTTTGCTCTGGGTGTCCAAAAATCTACATATTTGATCGATAAATAAACATTATTAGTTTCCTCAGTCTCGTTAAAGTTTCAGAAAGGCAATACCACCGCAATACGTTAAGTTTAATGTAAAAGTTATTTTTTAATGCATTTTAAATCCACTATACCTTGATTTCTTCCTTCATCTGTTTTACTGTATATAAATTTCGAAGACCAATTTCCGGATCCGGTTTAAATGGACGGTTCCGGTTGCTGGTTCCGGTTCCGGTAAATTTCTGTTCCGATTATTCCCTAATATGTTTTGATCACAGTTGAAGCAAAAAATTTGGAAAATTTCAAACTTTTTAAACCCAAAATTCCGGTTCCGGTATGGTTTTTGGCCTTTGCCATAACCCCAACCGGGAACACGATTTTTGCCGGAACCGCAATTCCGGTTACTCCCTGATATATACATATATATCGTTTTTGTTGCTATAAAATATTTATTATTCACTATTCCTACGTGCCGCGCTTCATTGTATTGGGCAAAGCTGAAGTGTTTTTGTTTTCGCCAGAGGGAAGATCGGCATCGTCTGTTGGACCGTCCGTCCGTTGAACTCCTCAATAACCACTGAGCCGTTTAAAAAATTTATTTTTGTTGGAACGGCGAATATCCTTCAGGTGCAGGAGCTATATTTTTTGTAAAATTTGTTTCAGTTAATTAGTAATTAACCAATCATATAACTAAGCGTGCTAGTCTTTTTAGCATTTTCAAACAAAAATTGCAATGAATATATAATTGGTGTGAAGCTATTATTTTGGTGCGTATACTATATTTTTACCGTGATGATTGCTAATCCGTAGTTTATTACTATTCGGGGATGCTAAAACGTAATAACTAATTAATTAGCTAATTTTCTAAAAATTTTAATAGTACCCCGAAATGAGTAAAAAATTGCACACGGGAGTTTTCGAAGTCGCTAGTCACGAATATAGGAGATTTATGAAGCTCTAAAACTTGGCCGTTTGTGCTAATTAGTTAATTATTGAATTAGCTAATTAGTTATTTTTATGCAAATTTTAACCAATTTGCTCTGCTCACTTTTTGTAATTTATCACGTTTACTAGTTTAACACTTTGTCATGAACATTGTCGAGATATAAGCAATAGTTGGAAGAGAGATTTGTTATAACCATTTTTATGTCACCTTAAACGGCTTTGTACCACAAGGATGATTATTGGAAGCAGATTATGTATGCATCGTGCCATGATAAGTATACCACGCTATCTACTAAAACCTAACTGCAGATTCACTATTATCTAGCGCTAAGCTTTATTTTACACTTGTATTGCACTAAACACCGGCAGGAGCGGTAGAATACAATAATTCACAAGATGTTGTTGAATTGACAAAATTAAGCCTGCGCGGTAATATCATTTTTACCTTAGCTTCCATAAGACGCAAAACTACTTTTTCATTTCTCTCATCATCATATGACTTGTGGTCACATTGGTTCGGGATGTAAAAAAATTAAAGAATGATGCTTACATCGTAAGCAACGGTGTTGTTTTGTACATGGACAGCGATCTCGATATTATCAGATTATGAAACTAACTCCTCTGAAATTTGCCCAGTATTTTTTCGGGGGAAGAGTGACGACTCTTACACATGTCCGCCGACCCCCTCGATGCTTACACCTCCCCCCGAGTTTTTTATACACAAATTTTTCGGATATTTATTATTTCTCAATACATATGTACGTAAAGGTGTGTATACCTGGGTGGTTTATTTGTCAAGTCAGTTACGATCTCAAAACCGGTGACAGCGCACAAAGAAACGGTGTTTCTCTTATATACGTGCGAAATTAGCAAACGTAATCGTACACCAATTTCGTTCATTACATCACTGAGCCCTAGAGATTCTCATTAAACTGGAAATAGTGAGAGCGGTGTAGTGCAAAGCTTACCCAATGTCGGCACATTCTGCTGCTGTCCCTTTCTTAGGTACGTTCTCGAGCATAAAGCTAGCGAATGACCCTTAAGACGGCGTTGTTCGGACTAATACTATCTGTCGTACGGATTGAATAACGGCATATAGTCAGGATGATCGATACTGCCGTATCAAGTTAAACTATATATACAATTGCATGTCGCGTAGACAGTTGTACGTCACACCGTTCTGGACGATCTAATAGATTTTGTTGAACTTTAAAAATTGATACTTTCTGACGGCTTATTGTAGTTCGCATATTCTGTATATACTGTGAAGACGGGATTTTTGTGTTTTTTACCAGTCGAGGCAGTCTTTTAACACCGACATAATAATTGCAATTATGTTGGCAATTGATAATCACTCGGCTTAGCTTTCGCGCAGAGCAGGAAGTGAAGTGGGCGGTCCAAGGGGTGGGATCGGCGGTTTTGTTTTCGGCGCGGGCAATGAGTGAGACAAGCGAGAATTCCTTAAAAGTAATAGTTCGGTGTTTGGGAAGTGCAAATGGATCAGGGCAGGGTTTCCTGCAGAATTATGTCTGGGTCAGCGGACTAGTACGCTGAGACACAGTTCTTTGACATTTTATTCGCTATAATTCCATGAGCCGCGTCTTTCTTAGCGTCGTCGATCGAATCGATATGAAACGATTTCTTTAAAAGTCATATTATTATTATTACATTGTTGTCAACAGGTTCCTTGCGCCAGGGAAGGATAAGCTTTTCCAGCCTTGCTTAGTGCATACATAGCGTGCTCGAGACTAAGTTTGATTTTTCATAAGCTTTCGTGATAGTTATTTCGTGCTTCGTACGACGCTATCTATATCACTACCTACTATTTATTAGATATAGGTAGATACGTCGCTTCATGGATAATTTTAGCCGGCGCGCGTTTGCTACAGAAAGGCTTCCCGTGCCATAATAATAATAATAATATAACAGTAAACTTTTTTTGCGTTTCATCGATCATTTTGATATAGCGCCTTACGTATTAATTATGCTGTCTTTTGTGCAAAGACGATAATTTGTAATAAAAGTTGACGTTGTAGTCGAATAGCTTCTCACGTAATGCTCGGGTTTTCGCTGATGGTAAGGCGGATTTTTGCAAAAACTTTAGAACCATCACCATTTTTTTGCATTGCGTTGGTGAAAAAAGAAACGAAACACGAAATGGAATGGATTTCGGTGTAGACAATTGAAAAATATTTTGAAAGCACATTTGAGTTTCGGTTGCACCAAAAAAGTTCTGAAGATCTTGTTAAGTTTCTCCGCCGCTCCACTAGGGTGACGGCATAAAGCGTCGCCTCTTTAAGCATTCGCCTAGCCATGGCAGGACCCACGACAACTGAACGTTGAATGTTTGTCCAACGTGTCATAATTCTTTCAAAACGTGACATCAAGTCAAGTCTTTAGTCCAGCTGAGTAAATATCTCTATTGCGATGAGGAACCGGAATTGAAATTAGCACAGAGCGGACCGGACCGGACCGGAACTGTTTGTGTTTGCAAAAATTGGTACTCAACTTCGACTTAGTCATTTCTTGGCGTTCATTTTGTTATATATATTTAATTTTATAATATTTTAATATTTGTACTATATTTTATGGCTTAAAAGTAGTGCTATATATACATATATAGGTGGTATATATATTAATTTTATACTTTTCTTTTGTATATGTTATATATACTTGTTTTTATAGCAAAAAACAGCTGATAAAGTTTGTTCGTGGAAACGGCATCAGTAAAGTTGTTTTCGGTTGCATTTTCAAGTTCACTTACTAAACAAAGTCGTTCGCGCCTTGGCTCTGGGATAACCAGAAACAGGCCTGACGTCTCATGTTCGGTCGCTCATCGCTATTACCCATCGCTGTGGCCACGAAAATTTGACCCATTTAATTCTTTTATTATGAAATGATACTTTTAATTTTCAGCGGGAGCGAAATTTTCTTAGCACTTTTTAGCTGAACGAATATCGGTACTTTTCCTAACTTACATACCGGGAGTTAGAGGGAAACAAATGCTTATGGGTATTAGCTCGTAACGATAAAGGAAGTAATTGATGTTTGTCATAAGAAACAGGATATATACGTACTCGGCGGAACCCCCTGGGACTTAGTCAAATATAGCCGTATAGCTTTCAAAGTTTGCACCAGGCAGAGTACTTCAAAAATTATAAATATCTTATTTTGATTGACCAGTGCTATCTCCCTTTTGCTTTTTAAACTTTTTAATACAGATCCTAAAGATGGCAGCTAGAGAAATTAGAAAGGGCTTGTGGAAGGGTAAATTAAGCGAATGTAAAGGTCAAAAAATATTACTTTTATCATATACGAATATTACTAAGAAAAAATAGCGTTTGATGCACTTTGCTTAGTTAGATCAATATTCATTCGGCAATAAACAAGTATTATAAATTTCGACATGCGGATATGGAAAAGGTATGAAATCCGGAACCCGAATTTGTCGAAGCCGGTACCCGAATTTGTCGAAACCGGACCCAAATTCGTTGTTCGTTACTCCCGCTTATATAACGGTGTTAGAATTAAACCGGCCCAGCTCGGTAACAAATTATGGATTATTTATAAGTTCTTAGCTGTAAGCTTGACTTACATAAATAGCTCCAAGCACCGGCCAGCAAACTGTGTAAATCAGTCTTGTAAACTATGTAAATCAACTGTATTTATTTAAACTGTACAAGCGCTGTCACAGTGTGTCTCGTTTATAGGGTTCTGATCAGAAGGTCATTATCATCATCTAGTTGAGGGCTACTGGTTGCAAAACGCTAGCCTAAACAATGTGTGTGACCACTGATCAGGCCATTATAGGATTCCTTCCTTTATTTTCTTTTAGAACCATATAAACCAATAAATTCTAGGTTGTTACGCAGTAACATGTAATAAACGTATATATATATATAGTAAAGGGCGGCGATTGGAGAAAGGCTGAAAGTGTTCAGTCAGCGCTGCATGCTTTAAAAGCACATTCAGTTTGACGCAGTTTACAAAAGGCTGTATAGATGAAAGCAATTTTTGGTCTGGGGGTCTAAAAACCGACATGTTGATCGATAAATAGTAAACATTAGCTTATTCAATCGCTTCAATGTTCCAGAGAGGCAATAATGTCATCGCAATACATTAAGCTTAATGTAAAAGTTATATTTAATATATACATTTTAAATCCACCGTACCTTCAGTTCTTCCTTCATCTGTTTTACTATATATATAAGTTTCGAAGACCAGGTTCTGGGTTCTGAATCCGGATAAAATGAACGGTTCCGGTAGTTCCCTGATATATATGTTATCTATCGCATATCACCATTAACTTCAGGCTAGACTTGAGAACGCTTGGCATCGTGCAAGCATGAATTGTTGCCGTTTTGCTTTCTCTTTTTCAATCACCATAGCCTAGCCCTGCTCTTTCTTCTTTCTCCTAACTAATTCCCTAATTGAATTGGTTGGCGCATAAAGCGTACTTTTTACTACTTTTAACCCACCGACACCGTCTACTGTACTAGTGCCAGGTAGTTCTTGATTTATTGTGTCGTGTGTTCGGTTTATAGTTTTTCTTTACGCCACAGTTTTGGGCAAATTATGTACTTACCTCATGTAGTTAATCAAATGCTGCTAGCAAGCTTGAATGGGGGAGAAACACCTTATTGTGTGGTATTTCCGCAACGCATTACATAAATAATATGTGCTGATATATACTATATAAGGTAGTAAATTGCGTCAGTAAACTTAAGGTGATCCCACCAACTATCCTATTTTGAAATTTAGCAAAAAATTATGAAGGAACGCTTTTCGGTCAATTGAAATTGGTATAAAACTATTGGCGAACACAGTGCTCTGCGATTGAAATCTAGTAATTTTGCGTTTGCGAAAATTCTGTTAGAATTACGTAAATTTTATCTGAGTTAAATTAAGCGGGTTTTGTTCAGAAACAGTCTGAACTTAACTATAAAAACAATAATTGTCAATATACCATTAAATTTTCAAGCGAACACTAAAAATCTTATGCAAACTTGATGGGAATTAAGAAACAGAATTTTTGCAGATTGAAAAATTCGGCCCAATCCCAGTTGTTAGCGAATGAAACGAGGCAGCCGAGGCCTGGGAGGTGTTCGGCTTTCGGGCTCCCAAGTGGTACGGACATGCTCAAAGCCCGAGGTCTCAGGGGCTGCAGCCGAGGCCTGGGAGGTGTTCGGCTTTCGGGCTCCCAAGCGGTACGGACATGCTCAAAGCCCGAGGTCTCAAGGTCTGCAGCCGAGGTCTGTTAGGTGTTCGGCTTTCGGACTTCCAAGTGGTTCAACCGGTTGGCGGGGGTAGCGTATAAAAAGGCTTCTTATCCAAGGGAGTGTTTTGATATGTTTTTTGGGGGCGTTGCTGCGCCGCCGGAGGGAGGATGTGGCGCCTTCGAAGCCAGGGAAATGTGTGGGGCACCTGCCATGGGGGTCGACAGCTGAGGCGAGGGTCCCCGCTCTGAGCGTTTATAACTACGTATATATGCCTGCGAAAACGCATTGAGCATTTACATTTTAGCTCATCACAAGCACCCGGCGGAAACAACGGGGCTTGCACTTTCAAGTGGCTAGCTGTTATTGTCACACTGGGAAATCAAACACTGTTGTTGTGGTATATATATATATATATACACAACAACAGGTTTGATTCCCAGGGACAATAACAGCTAGCCACTGAAAGGCAAGCCCCGTCCGCCGGGCGGAGAGCAAAAGAAAGCTCAAGCGCGCAGGCAATATACGAGAAAACGCCAGAGCGGGGACCCTCGCCTCAGCTCGACCCCCAGGCAGGGCCCCACACACCCTGGCCGAAGGCGCCACACCTCCCTCCGGCGGCGCAGCAACGCCCCCAAAAAACAATCAAAACACTCCCGGATAAGAAGCCCTCTCAGACGCACCCCCGCCAACCGGAACCACGGAAGCCGAAAGCCGAACACGAACAGACCTCGGCTGCAGACCTGAGACCTCGGGCGAGCATTCCTACCGCTGGGAGCCCGAAAGCCGAACACCTTCCTAGGCCTCGGCTGCAGCCCCTAGACCTCGGGCTCGAGCATTCCACCACGGGAGCCCAAGCCGAACACCTCCCAGGCCTCGGCTGCCTCTCATTCGCTAACAACTGGGAGGGCCGAATTCAATCTCAAAAATTCTTTCTAATTCCCATCAATTGCATAAGATTTATTTGCTTGAAAATTAATGTATATTGACAATATGTTTATAGTAATTCAGACTGTTTCTGAACAAAACCCGCTTAATTTAACTCAGATAAAATTTACGTAATTCTAACAGAATTTTCGCAAACGCAAAATTACTAGATTTCAATCACAGAGCACTGTGTTCGCCAATAGTTTTATACCAATTTCAATTGACCCAAAAGCAATCCCTTCATAATTTTTTGCTAAATTTCAAAATAGGATAGTTGGTGGGATCACCTTAAGTTTACGACGCAATTACACCAAGATATATATATGTAATGCGTTGCGGAAAATACCACACAATAAGGTGTTTCTCCCCCATTCAAGCTTGCTAGCAGCATTTGATTAACTACATGAGGTAAGTACATAATTTGCCCAAAACTGTGGCGTAAAGAAAAACTATAAACCGAACACACGACACAATAAATCAAGAACTACCTGGCACTAGTACAGTAGACGGTGTCGGTGGGTTAAAAGTAGTAAAAAGTACGCTTTATGCGCCAACCAATTCAATTAGGGAATTAGTTAGGAGAAAGAAGAAAGAGCAGGGCTAGGCTATGGTGATTGAAAAAGAGAAAGCAAAACGGCAACAATTCATGCTTGCACGATGCCAAAGCGTTCTCAAGTCTAGCCTGAAGTTAATGGTGATATGCGATAGATAACATATATATCAGGGAACTACCGGAACCGTTCATTTTATCCGGATTCAGAACCCAGAACCTGGTCTTCGAAACTTATATATATAGTAAAACAGATGAAGGAAGAACTGAAGGTACGGTGGATTTAAAATGTATATATTAAATATAACTTTTACATTAAGCTTAATGTATTGCGATGACATTATTGCCTCTCTGGAACATTGAAGCGATTGAATAAGCTAATGTTTACTATTTATCGATCAACATGTCGGTTTTTAGACCCCCAGACCAAAAATTGCTTTCATCTATACAGCCTTTTGTAAACTGCGTCAAACTGAATGTGCTTTTAAAGCATGCAGCGCTGACTGAACACTTTCAGCCTTTCTCCAATCGCCGCCCTTTACTATATATATATACGTTTATTACATGTTACTGCGTAACAACCTAGAATTTATTGGTTTATATGATTCTAAAAGAAAATAAAGGAAGGAATCCTATAATGGCCTGATCAGTGGTCACACACATTGTTTAGGCTAGCGTTTTGCAACCAGTAGCCCTCAACTAGATGATGATAATGACCTTCTGATCAGAACCCTATAAACGAGACACACTGTGACAGCGCTTGTACAGTTTAAATAAATACAGTTGATTTACATAGTTTACAAGACTGATTTACACAGTTTGCTGGCCGGTGCTTGGAGCTATTTATGTAAGTCAAGCTTACAGCTAAGAACTTATAAATAATCCATAATTTGTTACCGAGCTGGGCCGGTTTAATTCTAACACCGTTATATAAGCGGGAGTAACGAACAACGAATTTGGGTCCGGTTTCGACAAATTCGGGTACCGGCTTCGACAAATTCGGGTTCCGGATTTCATACCTTTTCCATATCCGCATGTCGAAATTTATAATACTTGTTTATTGCCGAATGAATATTGATCTAACTAAGCAAAGTGCATCAAACGCTATTTTTTCTTAGTAATATTCGTATATGATAAAAGTAATATTTTTTGACCTTTACATTCGCTTAATTTTCTCTTCCACAAGCCCTTTCTAATTTCTCTAGCTGCCATCTTTAGGATCTGTATTAAAAAGTTTAAAAAGCAAAAGGGAGATAGCACTGGTCAATCAAAATAAGATATTTATAATTTTTGAAGTACTCTGCCTGGTGCAAACTTTGAAAGCTATACGGCTATATTTGACTAAGTCCCAGGGGGTTCCGCCGAGTACGTATATATCCTGTTTCTTATGACAAACATCAATTACTTCCTTTATCGTTACGAGCTAATACCCATAACCATTTGTTTCCCTCCAACTCCCGGTATGTAAGTTAGGAAAAGTACCGATATTCGTTCAGCTAAAAAGTGCTAAGAAAATTTCGCTCCCGCTGAAAATTAAAAGTATCATTTCATAATAAAAGAATTAAATGGGTCAAATTTTCGTGGCCACAGCGATGGGTAATAGCGATGAGCGACCGAACATGAGACGTCAGGCCTGTTTCTGGTTATCCCAGAGCCAAGGCGCGAACGACTTTGTTTAGTAAGTGAACTTGAAAATGCAACCGAAAACAACTTTACTGATGCCGTTTCCACGAACAAACTTTATCAGCTGTTTTTTGCTATAAAAACAAGTATATATAACATATACAAAAGAAAAGTATAAAATTAATATACCACCTATATATGTATATATATCACTACTTTTAAGCCATAAAATACAGTACAAATATTAAAATATTATAAAATTAAATATATATATAACAAAATGAACATCAAGAAATGACTAAGTCGAAGTTGAGTACCAGTTTTTGCAAACACAAACAGTTCCGGTCCGGTCCGCTCTGTGCTAATTTCAATTCCGGTTCCTCATCGCAATAGAGATATTTACTCAGCTGGACTAAACACTGGACTTGATGTCACGTTTTGAAAGAATTATGACACGTTTATGGACAAACATTCAACGTTCAGTTGTCGTGGGTCATGGCTAGGGCTAGGCGAATGCTTAAAGAGGCGACGCTTTATGCCGTCACCCTAGTGGAGCGGCGGAGAAACTTAACAAGATCTTCAGAACTTTTTTGGTGCAACCGAAACTCAAATGTGCTTTCAAAATATTTTTCAATTGTCTACACCGAAATCCATTCCATTTCGTGTTTCGTTTCTTTTTTCACCAACGCAATGCAAAAAAATGGTGATGGTTCTAAAGTTTTTGCAAAAATCCGCCTTACCATCAGCGAAAACCCGAGCATTACGTGAGAAGCTATTCGACTACAACGTCAACTTTTATTACAAATTATCGTCTTTGCACAAAAGACAGCATAATTAATACGTAAGGCGCTATATCAAAATGATCGATGAAACGCAAAAAAAGTTTACTGTTATATTATTATTATTATTATTATGGCACGGGAAGCCTTTCTGTAGCAAACGCGCGCCGGCTAAAATTATCCATGAAGCGACGTATCTACCTATATCTAATAAATAGTAGGTAGTGATATAGATAGCGTCGTACGAAGCACGAAATAACTATCACGAAAGCTTATGAAAAATCAAACTTAGTCTCGAGCACGCTATGTATGCACTAAGCAAGGCTGGAAAAGCTTATCCTTCCCTGGCGCAAGGAACCTGTTGACAACAATGTAATAATAATAATATGACTTTTAAAGAAATCGTTTCATATCGATTCGATCGACGACGCTAAGAAAGACGCGGCTCATGGAATTATAGCGAATAAAATGTCAAAGAACTGTGTCTCAGCGTACTAGTCCGCTGACCCAGACATAATTCTGCAGGAAACCCTGCCCTGATCCATTTGCACTTCCCAAATACCGAACTATTACTTTTAAGGAACTCTCGCTTGTCTCACTCATTGCCCGCGCCGAAAACAAAACCGCCGATCCCACCCCTTGGACCGCCCACTTCACTTCCTGCTCTGCGCGAAAGCTAAGCCGAGTGATTATCAATTGCCAACATAATTGCAATTATTATGTCGGTGTTAAAAGACTGCCTCGTCTGGTAAAAAACACAAAAATCCCGTCTTCACAGTATATACAGAATATACGAACTACAATAAGCCGTCAGAAAGTATCAATTTTTAAAGTTCAACAAAATCTATTAGATCGTCCAGAACGGTGTGACGTATAACTGTCTACGCGACATGCAATTGTATATATAGTTTAACTTGATACGGCAGTATCGATCATCCTGACTATATGCCGTTATTCAATCCGTACGACAGATAGTATTAGTCCGAACAACGCCGTCTTAAGGGTCATTCGCTAGCTTTATGCTCGAGAACGTACCTAAGAAAGGGACAGCAGCAGAATGTGCCGACATTGGGTAAGCTTTGCACTACACCGCTCTCACTATTTCCAGTTTAATGAGAATCTCTAGGGCTCAGTGATGTAATGAACGAAATTGGTGTACGATTACGTTTGCTAATTTCGCACGTATATAAGAGAAACACCGTTTCTTTGTGCGCTGTCACCGGTTTTGAGATCGTAACTGACTTGACAAATAAACCACCCAGGTATACACACCTTTACGTACATATGTATTGAGAAATAATAAATATCCGAAAAATTTGTGTATAAAAAACTCGGGGGGAGGTGTAAGCATCGAGGGGGTCGGCGGACATGTGTAAGAGTCGTCACTCTTCCCCGAAAAAATACTGGGCAAATTTCAGAGGAGTTAGTTTCATAATCTGATAATATCGAGATCGCTGTCCATGTACAAAACAACACCGTTGCTTACGATGTAAGCATCATTCTTTAATTTTTTTACATCCCGAACCAATGTGACCACAAGTCATATGATGATGAGAGAAATGAAAAAGTAGTTTTGCGTCTTATGGAAGCTAAGGTAAAAATGATATTACCGCGCAGGCTTAATTTTGTGAATTCAACAACATCTTGTGAATTATTGTATTCTACCGCTCCTGCCGGTGTTTAGTGCAATACAAGTGTAAAATAAAGCTTAGCGCTAGATAATAGTGAATCTGCAGTTAGGTTTTAGTAGATAGCGTGGTATACTTATCATGGCACGATGCATACATAATCTGCTTCCAATAATCATCCTTGTGGTACAAAGCCGTTTAAGGTGACATAAAAATGGTTATAACAAATCTCTCTTCCAACTATTGCTTATATCTCGACAATGTTCATGACAAAGTGTTAAACTAGTAAACGTGATAAATTACAAAAAGTGAGCAGAGCAAATTGGTTAAAATTTGCATAAAAATAACTAATTAGCTAATTCAATAATTAACTAATTAGCACAAACGGCCAAGTTTTAGAGCTTCATAAATCTCCTATATTCGTGACTAGCGACTTCGAAAACTCCCGTGTGCAATTTTTTACTCATTTCGGGGTGCTATTAAAATTTTTAGAAAATTAGCTAATTAATTAGTTATTACGTTTTAGCATCCCCGAATAGTAATAAACTACGGATTAGCAATTATCACGGTAAAAATATAGTATACGCACCAAAATAATAGCTTCACACCAATTATATATTCATTGCAATTTTTGTTTGAAAATGCTAAAAAGACTAGCACGCTTAGTTATATGATTGGTTAATTACTAATTAACTGAAACAAATTTTACAAAAAATATAGCTCCTGCACCTGAAGGATATTACGCCGTTCAAACAAAAATAAATTTTTTAAACGGCTCAGTGGTTATTGAGGAGTTCAACGGACGGACGGTCCAACAGACGATGCCGATCTTCCCTCTGGCGAAAACAAAAACGCTTCACTTTGCCCAATACAATGAAGCGCGGCACGTAGGAATAGTGAATAATAAATATTTATAGCAACAAAAACGATATATATGTATATATCAGGGAGTAACCGGAATTCCGGTTCCGGCAAAAATCGTGTTCCGGTTGGGGTTCTGGCAAAGGCCAAAAACCATACCGGAACCGGAATTTCGGTTTAAAAAGTTTGAAATTTTCCAAATTTTTTGCTTCAACTGTGATCAAAACATATCAGGGAATAATCGGAACAGAAATTTACCGGAACCGGAACCAGCAACCGGAACCGTCCATTTAAACCGGATCCGGAACTTGGTCTTCGAAATTTATATACAGTAAAACAGATGAAGGAAGAAATCAAGGTATAGTGGATTTAAAATGCATTAAAAAATAACTTTTACATTAAACTTAACGTATTGCGGTGGTATTATTGCCTTTCTGAAACTTTAACGAGACTGAGGAAACTAATAATGTTTATTTATCGATCAAATATGTAGATTTTTGGACACCCAGAGCAAAAAATGCCTTCCACTATTCACCATTGCGTATACTGCGTCAAATCGAATATGCTTACAAAGCTTGGAGCGTAGAATACACACTTTCGCTCTGTCTCCAGTCGCCTTCCTTTACTACACATACGTTTGTTACACGTTCTTCTGTAGGAAACATGAAATTACTGGTTTATATGATTCTAAGTGAAAATAATATATAGAAGGTAATTTTCTGATCAGTGGTCAGGGACACTGTTTAGGCTAGTGCCCGTAAGTTTTGGACAAACAGTGTCGGTAAGGTAGATGATAATGATGATAACTTTCTAATCAGAATGCTATATATAAATGAGACACACTGTGACGCTGCTCGCACAGTTTCAATAAATACAGTTCTTTGGCAAAAAAGTAGTTTCTAGCTGTGTTGCAGATAACGTTAGTTTACTTCAATTTAGACTGATTTACCAAGTTTACAAGCGCATTGGCGGGTTCTGAAGCAATTTATGTTAGCCAAGCATACCCGAAGTACCTCTGCGTAAGCCATACTCTGTTACCGAGTTGGACCGGTTTAATTGAAACGTACCCCACAGACTTCTGGACGTGTAAAATAGCTGCTACAAGCATGGACGTGGCTTTGATTTGTTAACAAACTCCTGCATGTTATTATGAAAAATTCCAACTGGAATTATGTGCCCTACTTACGTTTCACACGGCAAATTGGTTAGTTAATCTTTACTTTTGCTTGGTTGTATTGGAGCTTGATCATTGTATAAAATATTGCATATGTTTCAGGGAGTAACCGGAATTCCGGTTCCGGCAAAGGGCAAAAACCATATCGGAACCGGAATTCCGGATTAAAATTTTTGTTTGAAATTTTCCACGTTTTCTGCTTCATCCTGTAATCCAAACATATGTAATATATATTATACAATGATCAAGCTCCAATACAACCAAGCAAAAGAAAAGATTAACTAACCAATTTGCCGTGTGAAACGTAAGTAGGGCACATAATTAGAGCAGGAATTTTTCATAATAACCTGCAGGAGTTTGTTAAATCAAAGCCAGGTCGATGCTTGTAGCAGCTATTTTACACATCCAGAAGTCTGTGGGATACGTTTGAATTAAACCCGTCCAACTCGGTAACAGAGTATGGCTTACGCAGAAGTACTTAGGGTATGCTTGGCTAACATAAATTGCTTCAGAACGCGCCAATGCGCTTGTAAACTTGGTAAATCAGTCTAAATTTAATTCCGGTTATTCCCTGGTACCCTCCTCCCCATTGAAAAATTCTGCCCCAGCCACTTGTTCTACCCACACACGGCTGGGCAAACATATAATAATTGTGCAATTATCGAATCGCACGTACGTACCAAACACTGTATATACTAGGACAACGACAACTATGTAATGAACATGGTATATATTTACTTATAATCATCGTAATACTTATGCCATAACCCGTTGAAAAGTAAAATAAATACGTGTGAAAGGCTTTCTCTGTCAAAACACTTGGTTACACGTCATACCCCAAGTACAGTCTCTACAGCGACTGTCAAACGTAAGCTGTTATAAGTAGGCAAAAAACTTTTTTAAGCCAACATAAACGCACAATGGACACAAAGAAGTATTAGTATTTATAGGCATTTTCCAAATAATCTTACGGTATACAGTAATGCGTACACGTATAAGTAAATAAATATATATACACAGTATGTGCATTATTTTTAATATTATATATATGAATTATGTGCAACTATATATACATGGGTGTAGCTAAATAGTGGCCCTTCGAAGAAGTGCCGAACAATTCACTGACTTGTTGGTCTTTTCACAAACACGACCCCCAGTTTCTGGCAGGTCCAGATGCCAACCCGCCGTTTTTTGGGGGGGTCCGACCGACTACCCCTCCCCAAAAAAAACAGGGGGGGCAAGGCCGAAAACGCCCGCGACATCAAACACTGGCTAACATATATATGAGTGCAGGGAAGTGTCATACTCTTCCCTAATGCGCTTTTGATGAGACTAATAACTGTTTCAAAAAAATCTCCCAATTGCGATAAAACGTTAAAATTTTTCATTACTAAATTAAACTATTTTGTCGTAAGATAGAACATCCTGTTTCTTGGTTACTGCACTAACTCAAACTTTTATTACAATAACTATAGGTCAGAAATTAATGGGCGGGCTAGCTGCTTCGCTGATACCCTTCCACTATTTAAGCAAAATATTGCGACGTGTCCTATATTTAACAGTGTTTAGTTTAACCATCGCACAATTCTTGTACTATTTTAGTGTACCGATTAGGCAATCTTGTTGAAGTTGTCACTCTAGAGTTTATGGACATTTCATAATTTACAAAGCATAATTATTTATCGCTGACTTATGCTAATTGCAGGGGTTGACGAACTGTAAGTTGTCACATTTTCAGTTCCACTTAGTACGAAACGGTCCTGGTTCACGCCTCCTCGTAACACTTCGGAATCTGCCTAGCTTGACTAACATTGGCAGCCTTTTTGCACCGGTGAATCACAAGTGTCATACAAAAATGAAAAATATGTTTTTATAAAACAATATCCCGAAGCTATATATTTCATAAATCTGGCAAAAAAATAGTCCTCCGTTAATCTTATTATGTGTTTATACGTCATGTGCCTGGATAAATTTATACGTCATGTGCCTGGATAAATAACTACTGAAAACAAAAAATTCGGCATCGGCAAGAATTGAACAACTAACCTCTTGGATTGGTGTGTAGGACCAGCCTCTAAATACCACTAAACCACATTTTAATACACATAAAACTTGAATAAACATTTCAAAGAATCTCTCATAAAATCATAGCATCGTAAGACTTTATACGTCATGTGCCTGTATAACTACTGAAAACAAAAATTCGGCATCGGCAAGAATTGAACAACTAACCTCTTGGATTGGTGTGTAGGACCAGCCTCTAAATACCACTAAACCACATTTTAATACACATAAAACTTGAATAAACATTTCAAAGAATCTCTCATAAAATCATAGCATCGTAAGACTTTATACGTCATGTGCCTGGATAAATAACTACTGAAAACAAAAAATTCGGCATCGGCAAGAATTGAACAACTAACCTCTTGGATTGGTGTGTAGGACCAGCCTCTAAATACCACTAAACCACATTTTAATACACATAAAACTTGAATAAACATTTCAAAGAATCTCTCATAAAATCATAGCATCGTAAGACTTTATACGTCATGTGCCTGGATAAATAACTACTGAAAACAAAAAATTCGGCATCGGCAAGAATTGAACAACTAACCTCTTGGATTGGTGTGTAGGACCAGCCTCTAAATACCACTAAACCACATTTTAATACACATAAAACTTGAGTAAACATTTCAAAGAATCTCTCATAAAATCATAGCATCGTAAGACTTACGGCTGTAAAAATTTTTGGTGCTGTAGTTTGTATTTTCTTTATATTTTGATAACCCGGTGCAGCGTTTTCTATTTCAATTATTTCGGCTGAACAACATCCATCCATCCATCCAGCCTACACATGCCGCATAAAGCATACCATAAATTTAGTCGTGTTTTTTTCAGGTGATAGCTCAGCTTATTAATATTCAATGACATCGCACGCTTCCTTATAAATATTAGAAATTCTTCATCCACAACTTTACCGACGCATAGTGCCTAGCATCGTGTTACATTAATATTGTTGAAAAGAGGCGGAGAAGACAAGACGGCCGCAAGGCGACTGGCTGGCTGAAAAAAAACAGGGCATGTCGACAAAAGAATCGCTCAAAGGTATATATAGAATATGTAGCATATTAACTTGCTTAGCTTAGTTACGATTATCTATCTTATTAACAGAGACGAAACAAAGAAGGGGCAGCCCACAATTTTGTCGCATCGCCGACACCCGACCCCTTCTTATACGTATATATATACTGCAGTGCACGCTGCTGCTTTGCTCGTACTGGCGTTTTTCCTTATAGTTTCAACTAAAACGCGCTAACCTATGTCGAGCCATTCCAAATAATGTGGCATCCTTGTCCAATCGGCCCTACCAAATGTAAATCGCGTGATGATCTAAACTGATCAAACCGATTTCGGCTACCCGTGTTTTTCACTATAATGGCCAAAACTTATCACGAACGACACAAACAATGCGCTTGTCCAAGTTCGAAACAATGTACAACAATAACTGTCGACAGCAATGGCAGTGTGTTTAGGTGGTGGTAATTTTGGGCACCAAAATATTAATTACTACAACGCCTTTGTCGATTGAGTGGGAATAGCGAAAATGTTCTGTCGAATGGTGTAGAACTTTTCTTTCTTCTATTGCCCATCCGACGTTACGAATTGAGACATCCTCTAATGATTTCAAGCTTCATCGAACAACACTCATGTAAAACTGACAAACGGCTTCTTTACCAGTCATCCTGACACAATGCTTAAACTAAAGGATGGGACTTCCGACCATCAGGAAAGACCGCTGGGCTATCGGTCAATAATAGTGGTACATCAAACTATATTTTAAATGATATCGCACATAGATATATATATATTTTTAAGCTCCAAACTTTTAATTCAGACAGTTCTACATCGCGATTGTGCGTAATCCAAGCCAACAGTTCCTCTGAGACAGCTATTATATATAAAAAGACAAGATTGTATATTATACATGTATATATATACTGATATGAGGGATGCTTAGTGAGCTTACTCAGATAAAAGATCAAAAGCGCAAAACAAGACATGGCATATTAAGTTAGACCTCAATATATAAACTAAAATAATGTAACTATTGACAAATTTGACATAAATAATATAAATTTTTACTTGAAAATTATTAGTTTGATGTTTATAAACACCTGCCTGTCGTGAAAAAATACCGTCAGACATGGCTGTATATAATAGTTTTTAATTGCTAGAGGACAATGATGTAATAATAATAATTAGCGGTGTTCTAATAAAAATGGATAGCAACTACAACTCCGCCGTAAGGTCAGACTAGCATATAATAACCCTAAACATTTGGAGAGCTGTGACCTCATTGATTCCACAAAAGCGCAGTTGCACAAGAAACGATTCACGCGAGATCTTACGACAGACCAGACTCTAACTTGAAAGACTAGCGAGCTACCACTACACCACAGGCCCCGATCCATGGATATATATACCTACTCCATTTACTCTAGCCTAGTGATACATTATATGCGTACACCTTCACTATGATATATTTGCAACTGCCATATGCCATACTAGTGCAGAGACGAGAGAAAAAATTCGCCATCAGAATGCTGCCATCGGTATACGCATTTACAGTTGCTTTGACATTATTCTTGAATAGTAAGCATAAAATCAGGATAAAATGATTTACAGAAACAAAACAGCTCATCTGAAGCTTTAATTTTCGACTAATCCAAAAATTGCGGTTGCGTTAAGGTATATACGCTTACAAAAGACATCGGCTACTTTATTGGAGGTCTTCAGAACTATTTTACTTTAGGGCGTGTGCGCACTGCATCCGATACGATCCGACACAGCGTACACAATATTTTCGGACCGAATCGGATGAAATAATGTGAAAAATAAATACATATACATACACACGCATACGCTAGGCATATAGATTAGTCGTGTCGCATCGGATGCAATGTGAACACGTCTTAGACTGAGTTTGGTGTTTATGTTTATAATTCGACTAGGCAATATAGGTGCTGGAAAAGACCTACGATCTAACCCGATAATATTAACCCCTCTTCTTGTCATTCATTCAGCTAATCTATGCAAACAGGAACTGAAGCCATCCCCATCTTCATTGTGCGCAAGTATTACGACATCAAATTATCGTTACAAAAACTCTGCTTATGCATGCAATAATATGTATGCGTAATTTTGAAACAATGAATTTTCCAATTATATAGACATTCCGACACAACCCACGAGACAGAACAATACGGTATTAACCAAAAATTTCAAATTTTGACAGCAGCTCGAAAACGTTTAGCACTTTGGCTTAGTTAAACAGCATACACTGCTGAACGTATAGTCTATCCCAAGCCATCAAACAAAACACCGCGTCCCAAAACTAAGCAGTGATGAAAACATGCACGCTCCATGGAAAACGGCCCAGCAACACGAACATCTCTGGACAGTTCATGCTTTTACAACAAAAAGCAGCCAGACTTCCAGTTTTTAGGCATAACTTCGTGCACCGCACTTGGAAGATAGTCTGAGCCCACAGATGCTGAACAAAAACAAAAAATGCTTAAATTATTAATATGTAGCATACGTACCACAAAAAGTTCTACAGCCAGTAATATTGTGTGGGTTTTATTTATTACGTAAGTGACCGAAAACAATTCTTGACTAAGATTAAATTACGACGGCTAAACAGAACAATGAAAATGGGCTTTAGTTTTCCACTAAAATATGAGGCACAAGGCACATTCTTTTGCTGAGCCGAATGCCGACGGAATGCGCAACAGATGAAGACGAAAACTCTCCAACAAGGATATTAAAAAATTTTTTAACTTAGTTCCCAACCCCTATAACAATACACGCATTTATTTACATTCATTGGTTCTTTTCCATTATCCCCCCACCCAGCCCGCGTTTGCTCAAAAATGGTCCAGATTCTGGATATTTTGACATTTTTGTGATTCTCGAGACCTCCCCTGATCATTTCGGGTCTTTTCCATTATCCCCCAGCCCGAGTTTGCCCAAAAATGGTCAGATTCTGGAAATTTTGACATTTTTGTGATCCTGGAGACCTCCCCTGATCATTTCAACCAAAAAATAGAATTTTTAAAATTTTCATTTTTTCGGAGCCCAAGGGTCCCCTTCTTGGACCCGAAATTTGGGCCAAAAAATTTTTTTCTTAAAAATTGGATTTTACCCACCATTCGACGCGGCTTGAGGAGCGGAATCTAATGGTGTTATTAACGGGATCCGGCAAAAGCATTCTAAGTTATGGCCAAAAACTGTTCAACTGCTGAGCCTCTCAGCCTCAGATATTTTTGACCATAACTTAGGAAACGCGGACTCCGTTAAAAATAGCACCGTTACACTCAGCTCGTCAAGCCGCGTCGAATGGTGGGTAAAAATCCAATTTTGAAGGAATTCTTGGGTTCCCGAGGGGAACAATCGAAAAAAATCCCAAAAAAAATTTTTCTTGGGTTCCCAAAAAAATCGAAAATTTTAAAAATTCAATTTTTTGGTCGAAATGATCAGAGGAGGTCTCGAAGATCACAAAAATACCTAAATTTCCATAATCTGACCATTTTGGGGCAAATGCGGGCTGGGGCGGGGGATAATGGAAAAGAACCCATTCATTAACCACCAACCCAAGCATTGATAGTGTACGGATGCGCATTCACAAATGTATTCGGGCTCGTTCGATTGAACTGGCTATATATGTCTACATAAATAAGGAAAGAATGAATATAATT
This sequence comes from Trileptium ribeirensis, assembly GCA_030248225.1. Lineage (NCBI taxonomy): Eukaryota > Metazoa > Nematoda > Enoplea > Enoplida > Thoracostomopsidae > Trileptium > Trileptium ribeirensis. Next base: position 24,426 of record JASANE010015099.1, read on the forward strand.
TAGATCTTTGGATGTTTTACATTTACGAGAGACAATATATAGTTATACCAGTAACTATGTAACCAAGGGTGTCAGCCATTCCTCGCTCCGACGGGTACCAAGCCCTAAATAAACGCGTGTTCACACGCTCAAACTTTTCTTCAAATTTTGATCAGGTTCTTATCATAATTTGAAAGCATTTTTTATATTTTCGGTATATATATAAGTTTAAACGTGTGAACACTGTTCTATAGCGAGATTGTGCATCAAGCACGAAATTCACAACTTTTCGGACAGAACTTTTTACGGTGACAAGAAATAACTTTTCAAGTACGTAAATAAGATATGTTTGTTTTTCAAAAACGATATTAGTGCCATGAAAACAAACGAAGGTGAGCCTGTCACTCATGATGAAGCTCGTTGAAATGTACTAGCAAACATGCTCTCATGACTTACTGTTGATGACGGTAATATTCCGGTAATATAAATCACCCTCCAGCTGGGGGTAATTTACCTTGTGTTATACTTACACCAACCATAGTTCGTGAATTTATGGATAAATTGAAAAACAAACACAGTCATTCACCTGACGGTTTTCCACAATTTTTGCTTAAGGGAATCAGAAATGTTTTATCCTATCCTTTATCTCAAATATACATCTCGTCCACGATTGGCTACAGGAATATTCATAGGGCTACGATTAATGTGTTCACACGTTCAAACTTGCAAAAAAATGCAAAAAAGATGCTTTCAAATTTTGATCAAAATTTGAGCTCAAATCTTGATCAAAATTTTAAAGCATCTTTTTTGCATTTTTTTGCAAGTTTGAACGTGTGAACACAATTAGGCTTACAAATTCACCATTGAAAAACAACCGCCTCCACCTTTTTCACTTATTGCGTTCAATTCTTCGCTGTTCCAGACGGCACCGTACTGTCTTAAAATTATATATTACGCTACTTACTTATCATTCCATACTCCTCATGATAATATGACTATTCTTTCAAATAGTTCCCCAGCTTCACATAACGACGTTAAATTTGAGCATCACTCTCATGCCGCAAGTCTGTCGCGCCAAGTTTGACGCGATTTGATGATTTTTAATTGTACCCTCCCGCGATATACGGCATAATGATATACGCGTTTGCTTACCCTATTTAGTTTCTATGGGAACGATTTGTAACGACTTATCAATGACTGAAAATTGGAAAACTTGAACATGGTATTCGGGAACGCGTTGCAGATCCTGCCACTACAGCTGCGTTTTCGTTAACCGCTTATGCACCCACCGACAGTCTATTGTCCTATTAGCAACTGTTGGTAACTGTTTGAATAGCTTCGCGTACCCGGGTAAATTTACCATGCGTCGCCTGATAAAAACCGAACGAAAGTGTCATATCCTGACAGCGAAGCAAAAAAACTTGAGTTACCTAACCTAGGTTATACATAATAGATAATCAAATACAAATAAATTACAATTTCTATTTACGATTCCTGTTATTGTACAGATAATTATTGCGTAAATCCATTAGACAATTATATATATATATTATTGCTTAGATATATACATGACACATATATAATTATACTTTCTTCAATTGTAAAAGTTGTATATACTCAGTTTTTGGTCTCTCGAGGATCACACGGGTATAAAACTTAATTGCCATATTTATATTTAGTTATTTCTTCTAAGCTCGAGAACGCAATCACATAATGAAACGTTGACGTTACTATAGCTACACACCACTAATCCGCCTACGATATGTCGTCTAGTTGTGTAGTAAGACTATTGCGATCTGTAACAGTGCCGCAAGCAAGTTTACACACGAAATTGTGTTACTAGTCCCCAAAATCTGTGTTCACCTGCTTTAATCCGCTTTGAAGTGAACCGATAAATATTTTGCCTCAATCACATATCAATCAACAGTCGAAACACGTTGGTTGGACTGCTTAAACTGAAGGAATGAACAACATTACAGGCCTTAAGGAAAAACGTAAACGAGCAATTTCGCCATTCTACCCTACGAAGCACATGTATATTATATAAATACAAACACATATAATACGTATATATACAATTACGTGCATGTACACATATATATATACTCATGTGTATTCTTACTCTTTCACGAGTAACAACATTATAGACACGCTTAGTCGCAGAAAAGATAACGTTCTGTTCATATTTTGCGCAAAAGTTAGAGTGGTTTTTCCGTAAGAAAAATGTGTCACAGCAGCCTTTTGTGTCCCTTGAAATTATACAGATTCCAAATGTAGTTTTTTACGTTATTATAACATTCATAAGAACAAGTTTCGGACGTGGCCCGTTCGCCGAAGAACCACAACGACTAGAACTGTGCGTAGTACGATTGAACGAATAATTTCTACATCATACATACACTAACTCGTAATATATGTTTCCATTGTTTACGGTTAATAATACCAATGTGATATATATATATATATTTCCAGACTGACTTAGTTCTAAAACAAGACCCAAAAAATTTGACTCCGCGTGGATTAGGCCAATATGATGTATTCTTAGGTGCTGTTCGTATCGTATGTCTGCATTTGTTCTTAAAGGCAATTCATTAACACTCCCCTAGGTTAAAAAATTGCAACCTCACTGTGATACTGTTAAGATGATCGATTTTCAAAAATATTCATAAATATTTAGCAAAAACAAAACATTACAACACTTCTCTAGCAAAAACAGCAGCCATGCCACGCCTAACCGCTGGGCTACAGGACAGACATTAGTGTTCACTAAACATTATGATATATATATATACGTATGGCAACAATGATTATATATATACAATATCTTCTATTACATTTTAGTGTCTTAGTCTAATATTTCTAAAAAAGTTCGAAACACACAAGGAGGGTTATGCTAAATCCGGGGTGGTGTTATCTACATTTCAAATGTATCCACATTTGGCGGCTGATGACTTACGTACTAAATATAATGAACAGATACACACTTTTATATATTACGACGGAATATTCCAGGAATTATGGGAAACCTACACTTCAATATAATTTCTTTGAAATTTCAAAGATATGTATATAATTCTTTAAAAGATAAACCTTTGAAATTTCAAAGATATGTATATAATTCTTTAAAAGATAAACCTTTGAAATTTCAAAGATATGTATATAATTCTTTAAAAGATAAACCTTTGAAATTTCAAAGATATGTATATAATTCTTTAAAAGATAAACCTTTGAAATTTCAAAGATGTATATAATTCTTTAAAAGATAAACCTTTGAAATTTCAAAGATATGTATATAATTCTTTAAAAGATAAACCTTTGAAATTTCAAAGATATGTATATAATTCTTTAAAAGATAAACCTTTGAAATTTCAAAGAAAGTTTCTTTGAATTCTAAACGAATATCTGGTCAAAATTCAAAGAAATTTCTTTTAAAATTCACAGAAACCTATTTTCAGTCTACTTCATCGCAAATTATAATTGGTTTTCTTTGTACATCCGTCTTCAAAAAATAGGCAGTGTGATATAAGACAATTATCTGTAACATGCACTGAATTGCATATATCAATATTATATACACCATAGTGTAAAATTATGATCTTTATAGCATTCGCTTTGAAGAGTCTTTCACAAAGCCAGTGGCGTAATGAAATTTACCACTAGTCTCGCATCGCTTGTCGGATGCCGTTTTTCCAGGGCGATTCGACGTAAACATCCGAGACTAAAAATTAGACATTTCCATATGCAATTAAATGAGCATGTATGTAAACGTACTGTAGTAGGTTTGGGTGCAATTACTGATATAGCACTGCTGAGGAACTTTTACGTACAAAACACATAAATAACTATGCATAGTCAAACAAAATCCGAAAACAACGTCACAGCCTCACGGCGGAGACAAATACGCCCATCGTAAGAATCAATGTATATGTATATATTTAAATCTATTTATTGCTGCAATACCTATCGAGTATATTTACTACGTAGCTTCCCGTTCGTTCAAACTGATATGGTTCCAAATCTCAGTAGAATCGTAGTAGTTAAGAAAGAAGTTTCGAAAAACGACTTTTGCCGCGGTTGTCGTCTCCGAGTCTATTACTAAAACCGAAAACTATTCATTCTTCTTAACTTCTTTCCACACACATGACACATCACACGTCAGCACAGCAGCAGCAGCTGGAGCAGCAAAACGACGCCGCACCACAAATGCGACAAAAGATACGAGAGATGGATAGTTGATATTTTGAAAACGGGCATCGGCTCAACGGACGACGCACAACGGACGACGACCATGACAATAATCGCCGACGATATTGTAGTGCCGACAGTCTAGGTTTTATTGCGTAAGGTTATAAATACCAACGCATTCCAAACTACCGTTGGGTCTTTAGTGCACGAAATTCGCGAAATTACAGCGTTTATTGTACCAATGTCACATTTATGGACCGGAAGTTATATCGTTAGGAAAAAGAACAGCTTGGAGCGAAGGTTCGGAGGCAGCAGCTCCCCCTCCTCCGACTTAGGCTTAGTAAAAGATTCATATAGGGACTTTAGCTTACGCTAAGGTTTAGTATATATGTCGAGAATGGCATAGTACGCATTTCGCTTCCGATCCTAAAAGTTACACTGGCCGAATTTTTGTATGAAACAGTGTTATATAAAAAGTGTATTAAACCGTAATTGTATTTTGTAGCAAATACATAGAACTCTAATTGTACCTTTTACGATTGTTGTCCAAGCTAAAGGTAAAACCCGGATTGTGCAAAAACATTTCCTATAATTCATCTATATGCCACATCTTGTCATGGATAATATAAACTTATTACATACGAATATATATCTATGCGGTAGCATAATATATACTATTGTTTTTTTCTATTTTTTTGTTGAATTTTTAAAATAACAGTCCAGTTTTCACAGTAGTTGGGAATTCGTCAACCTAGGCGCTTGTGTATGTACATATGAAAGTGCGCATCGTGGTGTAATCATTTAAAACGAATCAAAAATTCACTGTAAAACACAGTTTTACTATACGTATTTGCCTTTGTTTTATATAGGCAATTTGACGAACAGCAAACTGCTGCGAAACAGCACTTTCATTTTCATTATAAGCATAAGAAGGTTTTACATACTTATATATATGATATTCTGAAGACTTATGCGGTGACTCAAAGTTTTATGGTGAAAACAAAACAAAATGGTCAACTGTGTTTTCGGATTATTGTCAAAAATAGTTTGTATTTCAATATCGATGTCGAAAAAAGTGCAACCAAACATGTTTTGTCGAAACACTTCGCCAAACGTCAGAGTATCAGATATATACGGTCGACTGTTACATTTTCACATATTAAAAATACAGGAGTAAAGAAAAGGAGTAAAAGGATTAAGGATACAGGAGATACAAGAGTAAAAGATATTAAGGATACAGGAGTAAATTTGTTTAACCCTTCGCCCAAATTTTAATCTTAAACCACACCTTTTGCGCTAACCGGAGGCGGCACTCAATGTTGGTGGTACGAAAGAGCACAAAGGCTGGAGTTGAGCAGAGGCAGAGCTCTTACTCAACGGTTCATAATGCTCTGTTATGGCTAAGGTCCGCCGACACGTCGAATTAGCCGTTTGATGACATAGTTTCCCCTGACATTTTTTCTACGGACAGCTCTTCCCTTAGAATAACCACAACACTGTCTATGAGAGTCGAGCCATAAGCCAAAGTGCAGAAAATATATACCTCAAAGAATTGAAATTCTCAAAATTTTGACCAAGTGAGTTTCTTGCATATTAGAGATGAAGGCTTCGCTTGGCTTGTAGAGTTATTTAACCCTATCATCACATTGCTTTAAACCTACATCGAATATATATTAGCAGGTAGTAACCGGTATTCCAGTTCCGGAAGAAATCGCATTCCGACAAAGTCACAACCAGATAATATTACCTCAACAAATTGGCATTAGGATTTCTATTTTAACCGTGTTCTTCTGAACCTTTTGCAGCAAAACAACACCTTGTGACTGCTTTTGACATAGGATTGGCCATTCAGCAAACTGCAGTTTATGTTCAAATTTAAATTGTTTGACCTAATACGCATAGCAGGTTGTGGCTTGGTTAGAGATGGTTAAGCTGGAACCATGGAACTTAAATACGTCGCCAGAACATAAGCAAGTCTTTTATTACTGCAAGCTTCTCTAGCATAACTTGTCTAAAGTAACATCCAATGCAAATTTTGTAAATCACTATATTGTGAAGTTACGTAACGTCAGTATATACCATTTGTGGAGCGCAGTTAGGAATTGTGTTCTTGATAAGTAACTATAGATATTTATTGTTAAATGTGCGACGTATTATCACATTTTATCTCATTTATATATAGCACATCTGTTCACACAGTAGAACTTCTTTCCGCCCCCAAAAATAACTCCAGGATTCTTACCGAATAACAAAACAAAAAACGATATGTCTATAACTCGAGGCATCAGGAAGCCGAAATTACCTAGTCTATTATCTATACGAAGCGTGTTCTTTCAATGGGACGTGGTTTAACCGTGGATGCATTTTTCTCATACTAGCGGCATTTTTCTCATACCATAGAGGCATTTTTCTCATACTAGCGGCATTTTTCTCATACCATAGAGGCATTTTTCTCATACTAGCGGCATTTTTCTCATACCATAGAGGCATTTTTCTCATACTAGCGGCATTTTACTCATACCATAGAGGCATTTTTCTCATACTAGCGGCATTTTTCTCATACCAAAGAGGCATTTTTCTCATACTAGCGGCATTTTTCTCATACTAGCGGACCGCACAATCCAAACACACGACGTGGCGACCCACTGCTCAAGATTAGAATTATAATACTTTTGCTTTCTCCGCATCTTCAATGTACCAGAAAGGCCATATGATGACAATACATTATATTCAACGTACGTATATACGTACTTATTAATGTCAACACATTCCAAACTCGCAACACCTTTATCTTTTCTCTTAATTGTTGAGCGGAGCGAGGCGAAGCCGAGCGACGCGTTTTTATTTTCTGTCTGTGACCAAAAAAGTCGATGTCCGTCCGTTCGTTAGTTCGGTCCGACGGATCTCAAGAACCACTGAACCGATTTTAAAAAACTTTTTTTGTTTGAAAGCCTATCATGTCAGAGTGTGCACCTGAGATTTGGGATTAAAAAATTTTGAGTGGTTAATTAGTAATTAGCTAATTAGTTAAGCCTATGCAGCTAAAATAGAGAATATTGCAATATTTGTGTTATTTATTGAAATAGAATCGTTTCGATCAAACCATTATAGGGCTTTTTGGGTCGAAGAATTCAAATATAATATTTTTACCAATGATAAAGCCCTATGCAATGTAGTTATTTGAAGAACATAAAATTGAGTACATTCGTAATGCCACAGCCCAAGCTCCGCTCACAAATGTAGTTCCACTACCGACTAGTTTTACTGCATGTCTAGAGTTATGAAATCAGATTTCGATTCCGTTTTAGGATTATCGTCCAATGATGCTGGTTACGGTTCTGATTATTCCCTGGTCGTTAGCTCTGTGGGACGATACGGGACGCTACGAATATTCGAGTTTGGCTGCATCAACAATTATGGAATTTGCGTGGCGTGCAACCAATTTACGGAATTTTCTGCGAGTAAACAACGGAAAAATTGAAGATATTGAGGTTCTGAATTTTAGTGTTAATTTTAAAGGTTTCCAAATTTTGATCACCGAAGAAGAATTTAACAGTCGTATAGATTTCAATTGGGCCGAAAATATCGTCCGCCACATTGTTCATAATCAAATTGTTATTAATAAACATTAAAATTTAACATTATTTTCTACGTTGTGGAAACCTAGTGGAATCTGCACAGATTCCTGACAAGCAAATGACGCGTATATACTTCATATTAAACACCGGAAACCAAAAGGCTCATGCCAGCCTAGTCAGCGCCAACATTGAGCACTAACATTACGCCTTGCAACTTCCGAAAAAAAGACATACACCTAGACAGACCAGAAAGAATAAAACCAATGACGTGTTAACTGAGCCTATAAGGCCATCACTACTCCTCAGCTAAATGCAAGAAACACGCAGTTGAAATATAACAGATATATAATACTTTTACCACTTGTCTCAAAGCTCGATAATAAATGCTTTAATAAATAATGTTTTCAAACGATCAATCAATTTTTAATTACCAATGCATCGAAAATTTTAGAAAAACAATTTGCGTAAATGTATAATTCTAAATACTATATTCGCACCGCAGCATTTAACAAAGTCGAATGGTTCGAAAAATGTGACCCATAAGGCCAAAGCCTACATCTAAAACAGACGCCAGCTTTGTGAGATCTTGAGCAAGTAATCAATGACGTAGCGCAGCGAACACAAGCCTATTAGCAACTACATACATATTATAAAAGCGACGTATAAAAAAATTTCCGAAAGTACAACCCAGCGATTATAGACAAAAAAGTTTTTTTGCCGCAATTAAAAGTTTAGTTTGAGCAAACTCCGCTTGAATAATAAATATTTTTAAGCTAATATAGTAAACCATCCTAAATGCTATTTTATTGTTTATACGTATATAGCGTTGTGATAAAACAAATTAAATACATTTAGAAGAAGCCGACGACAGTTTTAGGACAACAGAAGATTAGATAGCACAACCAAAGTTTTCTTTTAAAGCCCAAACAATCTTCCTTCGTGTACATACAGCCTCGTTTTAAAACAGCAGCGTCGCTTTTATTGAATTGTTTGCTCACCACTACTATATAATCTTGTTAGTTAGCTTAAACGACCAAGAAACAAATAAATCAACCAACCACCACCGACAATGGTCCGGTGAACTAAACTCACCAAACCAAAATCGTATATACCATACTACATTTATGACTGACTATTATTGCTATAACTATATATACGTATATACATCGTAAAATAAACACACAATATGCATATACAGACAAAACTCGAGAAAAGAAGCAACAAGAAAGTAAAGAATACAAGAAGAAGACACGGAAACAGAGGTGAAACAGCACGGCGTATATACCAGAAAAGTGATAGCAATCGGTCGAAAACATATCCAAAATAAAATGACTAACATTACCAAGTATTGAATACAATCCCACGATGTCCGTGATGTAAAAGCTATCCAACAGAAAAACGTTCCACTGACTTCCTAAGTTTGTTTTAAATTCTCCTATTATTCAAATCTATATCCTTTATAATTACTTTGGAAATTTGTGAAATTTTTTTTTAATTTTTAACAATAAACTACGTAACAATTTAAAAAAATTGATGACTGTCTTAGAAGACCTTGAATGGCATTAGTAAGCTTTTCCCTAATGCGTTCATTTACGCTACATGAAACCATACTTTATACTAGTAAATTCTGAATGCACTTGGGTTCCAACGCTAGTTACAAATTCTAGCTCCATCGGCTTTATATCACAGAGAAGGTAAAGCTTTTCCCCGATCTAACTTCTTAAAAAACTCGAAAGATGGCAAAATCCACAATTTTGCACACGGTGGGTCACAAATTTTCAGCGTATATATATACACAGCTACGCTACGCCGGAATACAAAACGCCAGTGGAAAAATGAACGATTACTGACTGGCGTTTTTTGACGTATATATACCCATAACTTTTTCATTACATATATATGCGTTAATATATCTTAAAATTTTCTATATCTGACAGACAAAAAATTTATTCCGGAAAAAACGACAGAAATTTATTGGTAGAAAATAAATTTTTGTGCATTCTGCTCATAGCCGCGGAAACTATTTTAGGCTATGCTTTCCCTGTACTGTATTTGTTGATAATCGAAAATAAAAGTGAATTAGCGGTTCAGCAAGGACCACTGTCAATTATTCTTCGGTTCAAAATTGTATTTTGCACTAAATCTATTGAGGAAACAGTTAGGCAATGGATCCGGTGTTGTGCAGTGGGACAAATAAGTTTCCACATTTTCTTAGATACGTTTCTTCAAAAACATGAGGCAAATTCATGGAGGTGAACGAAACGGCATTCACACACTGCCAAAATCTACAGGAGGACGAGGGGTCCTAAAGAGGAAAGAAAAGAACCGATACGATCCCAGACTTCCTCCCTATAGCCGTTGAAACACCGACCGCTCTAATTTTTAAATTTGGAACCGCTTAAATTTTTATCACCAAATGCTAATAAGTTGTATGGCACGACAGTAGCTAGCACCGTTTCTAACAGTTGCGTACGGGCATGGGGATTCCGGCCATTTGTGACGAAAACTTCCGGGTATTCGTTTTCAAAAATTTCGTGTCCAAGTCTGGTTGTTTTATTTTGCAAAGTCTGGGCCCGGTTCCTGCCAAAAATACCCGGACTGCTTGTCTGAGATATCGATTTAATGGCGGATTTTAATTCAAAATACTAGTTCTAGCTCGCTCGATTTAATATCCAGTGACATATTATGTTCACTATTAGACACGGTCGCCACAGACAACCATCTGATGACTGAATATAATGTGAAATTAAATGGTGTTCAGATATGCGATAGTTATGTTGTAAAATGTAATAGTCGCCGAAAAACCCGCTACTCTTTAAATATGTGCAACATACAAAGTTAGCTGAACTGTACTTACACGTAAAAGGTGACATAATTTTACCATGTTGACGAGAAAACTTTCCCAATTATTACAGAAGATTCAAGTTAAATGACTTGACTTGATGTTAAATTACTATATAATAGACCAGCCACTTTAAGCCTCGAGGGGGAAGATTTGTACTGTTAATTTCATGGGTGTTCTTCGAGCTTACCTTAAGACCAATCCTATCTATCGTATCAGAAAAGTAGAACTAGTGTAAGATGCTGAACTAGTAGAAGATACGTTGAACGTCAAACATTTACATCTAAACAATACAACAGAGACCACGTTTTGGTTAAGTGTTGAATTCAAACGTTAATCGATAAGGTAATGTATGAAATGGTCGCTATGGAGTACGAGCCATTTAGAGTTACATATATATTACCAGCCATATTGTTATATATAACGTGTATATCAGGGAGTAACCGGAATTCCGGTTCCGGCGAAAATCGCGTTCCGGTTGCGGTTCCGGCAAAGGGCAAAAACCATACCGGAACCGGAATTCCGGTTTAAAAATTTTTTGTAATAAATTTTCCACATTTTTGCTTCATCTGTGGTCCAAACATTATGTAATATATAGCCTATATAATATTCTGTTGATGAAACATGTTCGTACTCGGTATCTATGTTAGGATGTTTGTAACCTATTGTAACAAAAATGCGAACGAAAAATATGTAGTAGTCTGTCGCTTTACTAGCAATAGAGTTCAACAATAAACCAAAACATCGGCAAGACGACTTACCAGTTCTGACCACAGCGTCAGTAGTCGGAATCTCATGAATGGCTAAAATTAGCGTAGCGATGAGCATCAAGCACCAAACACTCAAACCATTGCCCAACAAAAGCCGTTGTAGCGGATGACGTTCGCGGTAGTTATATTTAAAACTCGAAAACGATATCTCGTCTAAATTGGTCGGTTCTTCAGCTAAATTCGGATCGGAATGAACGTAGCACTTCGTTGTAGCAAAAGCGCGGGCTCCACAAAAACGATCTGAACAATTGCGACGATCAATTCGCCTACGTAGCGACGAAGATACCATATTGCGGAGATTTGCAATTACAGATTTAGGCAGCACATAATGAATAAATGTATCACATTCGATTATAATAAACTATTACCGGTCAAAAAATATTGTATCACTTTAAAATTATTATATACAAGAATTTATTCTATTAGGCTGATTATGTAGAAAGCATACTGGTTTGAGAGATTTGGAAGTGACATGTTATATTGCCAAAAAACTATAACATCGAATCATGTTTAGGATATTCAGTCCAGCAGTGACAATAAGATTGGTTCAAAAACCCATTATATGATCGAAATCAGACGAACCAGTCCACCACAAATTGGACACACACTTTAACATTAGGTTGCCGTCGGAGGTAGTTCGATGTATTATTACACTGAGCTCTAGACATGTTTTCGATGCATAAAATACGCTCACAATTTTACTAATTATAGCGGAGACATGGAATTGTCGTTAGATATCGTTGCATGAAGCATTAGTGATAAGCAACATTGCCGAATAATGGGCAGGTATATAATTAATAATTGTATTAATCTATTGGGTAATTAGTTACGTTTATACCGATTATATACTATATATATATATATATATATATATATATATATATTACACACGATTAATATCGACATTGTCAGTACTTATCGCTTTACCTGAAATATGTACGTATATATATATCTGAGTGACTAACCCGAACCGGAATTGTAAATTCTAAACGGGAACAGTAACCGAAACCAGATCTTATCCAGCTATTTGTAGGAACCGAAATGGAGGAAAAAAAATACAAGTTACTATATGCGGTTTTGGAATTTGCTGAAACTCAACGTTATGACCGCTACGTTATTGTTAAAACAGGTTTGAAAGTGCTGCAACTATCAATGAATCAGGAGGTTAAAAAAAATAGAGAATTCCTTCATTGGGTGATTCAAACAAAGGAGTCTAAAGATTTTCTCGACACATTAGTACCACGAAAACACATTCGACTATGCATTCCTGTCCGTCACACTTACTGAACGTATCAGACAAGGGCGTAGCCAGTGGGTGTTACGGGGGTGGTCCCTTTTACTTCATCCCCAAACAAAAATCTTTTTGAATGATTCCGGTTGAAAATTACGTCGGAAATTGTCCTAAAACTAGCCTCTCTCGCACTAGACAACAATTACTTTCAACCGTATTTTTGACCAAACTTCACATTTTTGTATAAAAATTCGATATTTGCAACAGCTGCATTCTTTACTTGTTTACGACGTACTTAATGTACCAATTCTTAGTCCGGGCTGGGAGATGCAATTTCATTGAAACTTTCTCAGCTCGTACACGGTTAACCCGTAGAAATGTGCATCACGGAATGACCTGCCCTCCAGGACCCCGCTTCCACATTTCTGTGCGCGACCCCCCCGTGCTCCCCTTTTAGGTACCCACTGTGAGCCGCGACCCCACCCCTTTTCAAAATTCCTGGCTACGCCCTTGGTACCAGAGACACATGAAAAAGCTTAAACCAACCAGTTTTTCTTCACCGCGATATAATACCATGATTGTAAATTCTGCGGAGAGAAATTTTGGAAATTTTGTTTTTCATAACAGAGCAAATCTAAGCAACTTTTGACACTGAAAACAAAAAAAACATTTGCAATTTTCACATTTCAAAAAATATTCCCAAACCTCCAATATTCGAATTTAACAATCATAGTGCAATCTAAAAATTTTTTGTTCGGAGTCCCTCCAAAACATATCGCCACACATTTGTTGAAAATGTGAAAGCGAAAAAAGAAAGAAACGGAGAAAAAAACGCACTTATCGACATGATTTTCAAGCATCAAAGCAAAGAAAACAAACAAACTCTTCTGTTTCTTGTTCAAAATATAAAAAAAACATTTTGGATATTTATAGCAGTTACTTTCTAACAAATACAAAACAGTACGATACATTACGTACGTTTCAGTATTAAAAAGACAAAACAATTTGTTTATAAGCTAAAATCACAACTAAATCCAAATAGCGTTTATATATTTCTTTCTGTGAGATCCAGTCCAACCATCATCTATTGTGCAACGATGTGTAGATTCAATCTACATCCCATCTCGGATGTGTAAATAAAACACTCTACAACTCTAGATACAACATTCAATGCCCGAGGCTTCGACTGAGGGCGTTAAAACAGTGGGCACCTGCATGTTGAGCACTCAGGTGCATCTATACAGCAGTGATGTAGATTCTTTCCGAAGTTTGCTGGGACACGGGAACAAAGGCGGGATGGCGAAGTCTGGTGGTTCAACTGAAATTATGAAATAGGATTTTACTGTATCACAAGGTTTGATGCCAATTACCGAAAGGTTCCGGTGAAACTCCCAACCTCCACCGCGATTAGACGTGAGAAAGAGCCGGATTTTCAGGTTTTAGCTCGGCTCTTCATGAAGCATGCCCGACTCCTTGATCGGCTCTTCACGAATTATGCCCGGTTTAGCTAGGCTCTTCCGATGAAATGCTAGGCTCGCTTCGGCTCATAGGCGTCTTAATAATAGAAATTTGTGATTTGATAATATTAGAGAGAACATAATATAACACAGAATCCAAGAAAATGCTATGTATGTATGTATATATGAATAAAGAAACACGACACAGACCAAACTGCTGAAGCAATAACGGACCAGCGACAGTAAAACAATTAGAACCGTAAGTAAAGTCACTAAACAGCCATGATAACCAGCTTCATTGATTAAATTAACAATCTAATCCTCAGCCCATGCAAACAATATATCAGTAAACAGCTAGACTCAATACCTATAACACAGAATCCAAGAAAATGCTATGTATGTATGTATATATGAATAAAGAAACACGACACAGACCAAACTGCTGAAGCAATAACGGACCAGCGACAGAACACCCGAACCCTAAGTAAAGTCACCAACAGTGATGAGAAAATGCTTTCATCTTACTGAACTGAATATCCTAACCAAGTCATATGGCAAACAATATATCAGTAAACAAGTGACTCAATACCCTATAACACAGAATCCAAAAAATCTATTATTATGTATAACAAAAAACACAACAGACCAATGCCAAAGCAATAACTAACTCAGTCAGAACACCCAAACCCAAAAAGACACCAACAATCAAACCACTCCATCTCACCACTATTAAAACCAAAAGCCATATACAATATATCATAAACAACGTACACCCCAAAACTGAACAACAGAATCCAAGAAAATGCTATGTATGTATGTATATATGAATAAAGAAACACGACACAGACCAAACTGCTGAAGCAATAACGGACCAGCGACAGAACACCCGAACCCTAAGTAAAGTCACTAAACAGCCACTAGAACCAGCTTCATCTCACCGAGCTGAATACCCAAACCCAGAGTCATATGGCAAACAATATATCAGTAAACAGCTAGACTCAATACCTATAACACAGAATCCAAGAAAATGCTATGTATGTATGTATATATGAATAAAGAAACACGACACAGACCAAACCGAAGCAAAGACAGCGACAAGAAAACCGAACGAGAAAGCACAAACACCACAAACCACCACCACCACAATACCCAAACCCAGAGCATACAAACAATAACAAAAACTAGACTCATACAACCCCAAACCCTGAATCAAAACACTAAACACTACAAGGAATCAGCTTCATATAAGCGGAATGAACATCCAAACTCTGAATCATATGCCTAAAAGTAGCCGGAACCAAGGACATTGGAACATGGCGGAAGGTAGGCTCCCAGAAATCCAGATCAAGAAGAATAACCTTTGTTCTGTCCACCTCCTATGAAATAACCGCACTTATCGCCCTGAACAAACACCCTAACACAAAATATATAGCTATTATGTCAGTAACACCTATAAAAACAAACAATAGCCTAGTCGAGTTGATACTCTGGCGCTCAGAAAAAACATTAAACTATGTTTTTGGCTTTTATTTCCAAACCTAGCCACTTGCCAATCTTCCAGAAATCACAAAAACCGATCTAACGAAATTCGCAAACATAGCAAGATGAAAGCCATAACCTAGGATCATAAAGCAACAATATAGGCTCACCGAAAGGCCAAATATAATTTATATATCGCTATTACCTCCATAATATACGTAAAATCGAAAAGGGCACACCAAGACCAGAGACACCATCCCAATTTTTCGCCTGTTGAACACGCCCCAAAAACCCGTGTACCCACCCGTTCGCCTGCCCAACAAACAAATACGCCTAAAATACGCGTATATATTGATGATGTAATCTCTTTTCAAAACAACCAAAATGTTATTTTAAATCTCGAAAAACTCAATCGATCACACTTGTCTAATTTATATATCGTTTTTGGAAATCAAACGAAAATAACAAGAATGTTTGACGTCGAGAGGTACATCGGTACATCTAGAAGAAAACCAAGCAACAACAATAACCGAGCAACCGAAGGAACCAGTGTGTTTTCTGCCCCAGTGGCCCGACTTCTACAACCGCCATTGCATTTGTTCCTGTTGGTGTTACTAATTAAGTTACACAAATATCTTAACGTATACACTTAAAAACATGAACATAACACATTTTTGTACATTACGAACATTAATTACTTGTAATAGACAGACAGCCGCGTTGACAGGCAGCCCTTCTGAGTCATTACGAGACTCGGAAACAACCACAGGACATTGTACTACAGCTGCTCAACCCGAGAAGAGGTTCGCAACGAAATTATGATTCAGACGAAAACCAGTGATAAGCCATAGATACTAGCACGTACGCTCTGGAACACTCAGAAAGTCTAAAACAGTTGTAGTCTTGGTTGCAACTCCACATAATACCGTTTTATGATAAAGCTATACTTTTATATATGCAATATATATATTTAACAAAACCGTTTGTTGAATTATAAACTTGTTTCGTATTATTTGTTACAAGGAATTGGTCAATGGATAAACAAAAATGCATGTACAGATCATAATTGGAGAAGAAATGTCAAAGTTGGTAAACAATTTTTCACCGGAATTCCGGATCCGGCATTGTTTTGTTGGAACCGCAACGACAGCACGATTTTTGCCGGAACCAGTAATCAGATGGCTCCCTGATACATAGCAATCTCCGTCGTGCCTGCAGCATCCATAAATCAGTCTCCCAGCAGATGATGGATTCGTTCAAAGAAGGCCATAGTCTTTTTAGAAATAATACTAGCATATTAGTTATTGTTCCTGATTATGTGGTATATATCATAATACAAAATTTCACCTGTTATAACGCAGGGAGGGAGGTTATGACATTTCATAGGGTTATTTCAAAAGAACGGGAAAGAACTACAGAAATCATCCAAGTGTTAAACCGTAAAAAGCACAATATATCTGATCAGCTTGAATATTGTACACATATATACCCACATACACATCATCAGGATATCAGACGGTCGGAATGAGCCAATTATCGATAATCCAACTTGATATAGTATGACTAAAATCCTATTATTTTTGTAGACAAATAAATCAGGTTAACGATATAAAACTGAGATAATCAATGCAAAATCACATCCTACACACTCCAACGCATACATATATATCCGTGGTAGTTTGTAGGGGGCAGACTATGTTTCCCTGAATTTTTAAAAATTTTCCGCAGTACACATAGTAAAGAGTAGAAGAAATACATCGGGTTAGCGATATAAAACTGAGATAATAATCAATGCAAAATCACATCCTACACACTCCAACGCATACATACATATCCGGCGTAGTTTGAAGGTAGTAGACTATGTTTCCCTGAATTTTTAAAAAATTTTCCGAAGTACACATAGTAAAGAGCAGAAGAAATACATCGGTTTAGCGATATAAAGCTGAGATAATAATCAAT